>VXAL01014009.1:296648-341747 GCA_013399475.1 Chauna torquata
CCGGGGCTTTCCCGGGCGGCCCCGGCCCCGCCGCCAACCTCCGAGGGGCCGCCGGGCCGCCCCCTGCCGGTTCCATGCCGCCCAGCGGGCCTGGCCCCCTCGGCCCTGGTGCGAGCGGGCGCCCTGCGTCAGAAGCTGCCAGGCAGCGGCAGGAGCATCTGCGGCGGAAAAGAAGCGCTTGCCCTCGCTGCCGAGGCTGTAGAGAGAAAAACCATTTGCTGTCGACACGCCGCCTGTCGTGACTGTTCGGTCTCAGTCTAGGCAGAACGCGCCTCAGGTTTAGCGGCCTTTGGTTTCGATAGTCACAGCGCTCTTACCGTCCCGTCTGTGCCCGTCCCGACTTGCCTAAATTCACGCACAGTTCCCCGAGGTAGGCTGAGTGCAGGACCTGCTGCGTTTGTGGTTGCAAACCTTGTGCTTGGGCACTTTGGATGCATTCTCTCTGCACAGCGCTGCAGGCTGTTGGAGTTCCGTTTGTCCAACAGCCTTTCTTAATGTCTTTCTTAGATCAAAGTGTATGTGATTGTCTCCTTGCCATGTTACACTTTTTAAGTGCAGCCAGATGGCAGTGAAACCATTGCTGCACATTGCAATTCAATTGTGAAAAACAATATTTTGAAAAACATCCCAATTTGGGGGTTCTTTATTTCTGTCCAGCACTTTTAGTATTAATATGCACTGTTTGAATGAGAATGTGTATCTATTATAGACCTATGTGAAAAAGAAGCTCAGAATGTTTTATGACTTCTGATACAAGCCATCCACAAATTGATATAACTTAAAAAATCTGATCAACTTCCAAATTAATACCTGATTATAAGTGGTTGTTTATACAAGCAGAACTTTGTAATGGTTACAAGTACATTGTGCTTCATAGTGTAGAGGAGGACTAATTTTGTGAGTGGCCTGGCTCAGTGAGGCAGGCTCAGTTCAAGGCAACACCTTAGGTAGCCTGAAGTCTCTGCCTAACAGGTAAGAAGACTTGTCCAAACATATTGTCATCAAGGAAAAAGGTCTCGACTGACTAACCCCCCCCGCAAGATATTTTGAGAAAACAAAGAACTATGCTTAAAGTACTGGCAAGTTTGCCTTGGTACTGGGAATGTGCTGTTTGCTCTGGAGATGGTCATTTGGTCAACATTTCTGCATTCCTGACTGCTGACTAGTGCTGTTCTCTATTAGGCATGTCCTACTGACTTCGCAAAATAATAGTGAGATAAACTGAAATTATCTGCCTTTTCCCTAGATTGACAGTAAGAGTGGAGGCTGCTTTCTTGGACACAGAAAGAAACGTAGAGCTTCTTTTAGGGATACTAATCCGTACAATTCGCTGCACTGAAGTCTTGGTGTTAGAATGAGCATTTTTATTATGAGAAAAATGTGGCTTTAAAATAGAGATTTCCCCACTGCCACCCCAGTCTCACTTAGAACAGTTGTCTCTCTCACAGTGATTAAGATGTGTAATTTAAAAGGCTGCTGTGGGGGTGTTTATTTGCAATTAAGTTTTATTTTTGATCTTGTGTTTTGTTGTACTGCGTGGGGGCTGTAGCGTTTAGTCATTGCTTTTCACTCTGTTCCAGAACAACCTTAGTGCTTTATTTTGTTTGAAACTAAATTTCCTCTGATGAAATTCCAGCAATGGCATAGCTGTGGATTATTGCTTTTGTTATTTGTGGAGAGTGTGAGCTAAAATGTGTTGTATTTGGTTGTGGTTGCACTGGCACAGCTACGTTTTCTGTTTTCACTAACAGGGCCAGCGCCAGGCGTTCCCGCAGCAGCACTGGCCCCATGGCCGCCACATGCTATGCACCAGCCAAGCGGCCCTCCAGCCAAGGAACGAATAGGTGTTTAAACAGTGCTTGGATACATACCGAACCACACTGTTGCAAACTCTTGATTTTTCACGCCTGTACCTGTAACCTGGGGACTAAGTCATACTCATCTGCTGAACACACTTCTTTGCTGGAGAGGGTTTACTGCACGGCAGGGAGAGCAGGACGTGGGCGCGATCCTCAGTCGCTTCACTGAAGTCCAATGCAGTCAAAGGACCTGTGGTAGCAGCTTGAGGGAAGCCACTAAGCTTCAAGCTGAAGAGGCTGAGGATTGCTTGAGTTCTGTTTTCCCAGCTTTGCTGATGAATCGGGGACCTCTGCCAGAGGGGAGGCAACAAACAGGTATGTAGAGTTAGATGAGTCCGTAATAGCTAAAATTGTGTAGCTGTTTGCACTGTATCTCCAACTTCAGTGATAATTTGTGCTACCTGTTGCCATGTCTGTTACTTGCAGACTACCAATCAGTTGCCAAAACTGTTTTTGCCTTAAAGAAGAACTTGGAATACCATACGGACCTGTAGAAAAAGAGGGAAAGGGTGAGGTGTGTCCACACTTTCTGAGAATGAGGGGCAGCTGTCATATTTTGCCTTGCCAGGAAGGCTTCTGGTAGGACTTTTCAACGATGTAATGCAAATTGCACAGTAAGTTTCCCCAGTCTTAAACCTCTGTGAGTGGCTGGAGCCTTGTGCTTGGGTTACGATGATTAAGTGGAGAACTCCTTTGGGTGTGAAGTATGACAGCAGCATACTCTTTGCACAATGTGGCTTGAGCAGTTGCAGCTGTCATCTTCAGAATACGATGACTTTTTGGTTACGTAGCTCTGCTACTTACGCTGTTGGGTTAATAAAAAAAACTGAACTCTGTTGGGGACTGAGAATCTAGTCAAGGACTTGTTGGAAGAATGCTGTTCTGGAGCGCTAGGTGGGGACGCTTGTTACCATTACTGAGCACCATGGCTTATGGGTATGTGATCGGGATGGGCAATTCACCAGAGGTTGTAAAGAGATGTAAAGAAAATGTGTTCTCTGAACTACGGTACAATGCCTTCTGTGATACCTGTTTGAGCTCCTCTAACGTTAGCAGGGAAAGGTGAGATTTGCTGATGAGACGAGCAGTAGTGGATCATTTTAACAGACCCTTAGGCTCAAGCTTAGCCGTACAAAGTGTGGGATGCCTAGGCCTTCGAAGAATTCTCAAAATATTCTTTGCTTCTTCTTCATAGAATGGTATCTTCTCACTTGCATGTATTTGGTCACCTTGTCTGTGCTTGCTTTTGTCATGTCTGATCAAATCAACCCTAGATTATATAAACCTCTGGAGTTGGTAGTGTGATATATGCTCAAAATGTGCTAGACAGCTTTAGAGCCATTTTTTTTCCAGAGATGTCAAATGTGTAATTAGAATTAAGTTACTAACATAGTGATAAAAATTCAGCAGTTGTTTTATGCATAATGCATGTGAAAAAGGAAGTGTCTGTTACAGAGTGGGAAAGGAGGTAGGAGGACTAATGAAATTTTGCAACTGAAGTCGCAATTCAAGAGTTCATAATTAGCATGCTCTCCAAATTAGTCGTGCAAACACATTAAAAAGTTGGGGTGAGGAAGAAGCTCCTTGGAAGCTGCTGTGCTGAAATTACTTGTGGATTTGTGGAATAATACTTCACTGTCAGATAGTTAAGCACTGATGTGTGTAGAGTTTGTGCCACTGGTTATAAATCCCAGAGCATTGTTGTGTGGATACATCTTTAATTAATCTCTCTAGTCTGAGCAAGGAGTTTTACATTGATATGTATGCTAGTAGGTAGTTTTTGATGGGTGTTCATTTAGAAATGTACCTCTTGGGAATTCATTGTTGCAATGCCCACCCTGATGTTTGTGAAAAAAGTGCAAGTAGTATTGAAAGTGCCATTGCTAGCGCATATCGTGCTCTTTCTCTTTTTAGACCTGCTTAGGTCCCTAATATCAGTTTGGGGCAATGTTCCCTGTAGATTGAGAATTTACAATAGTTGAGAATATTTAGGAAACTAATCTCACTCATATACATAATTGAAGGTCATACTGCAGATGCATAATTGCCTGTTGTCCTTCCATATCTTGTGATAAGAGAGACACTTACAGAAGGCCTAGTTAGAGCCTCCCCAAAGGAGGCTCTTTTTCTTTCCGTTGACTGTTTCGGTACCACACAAAGATTATACCTGTTTGTTGTCTGCAGTAAGGTGGAAAGGGTGGTGGCCATTGTAATTCTACAAAGGCAGAAGGGCCTGACAGCATGCATCAAGCTGCTTTATTACTGCTAATGTCACTGTGAAGGGTGAGAATAATTTCCATGTTTTGCAGGTGCACAATTTGAGGTTTGGTTTGCTCAGAGCTGTGGAAGAAGTCTATTACATCCAGGAAACTCGTATATCTGTGTCGTGCAGTTAAACTGCAAAGTAATCCTTCAGACTGGTTGTAAATGTGTAAGAATGAGCAAAGGAAGAGCATTATGAGAAAATACCAGTATTTCATATTCTGCCTTTAATAGGTGGAGAAAATAAAACATGGATTATTGGGCTACATTACCATGTTCTGCTGAATTGCTTCTGCTGAACTTGAAAAAATATGAATATCAAATATTTGGCATTTTTGGAGATAGAGTGCTAGATCCTCCGCAAGTTACATTCTCATAATTCAAGCAAAGATGGTATCTGAGGCCTGCTTTGAGATAACCATTTAGTGAAGATCAGGGTCCACTGGCTTTCCTGGGGCTTAGATTTCTGTTAGTGTCTCCAAAGCAGTTGCAGAACTGCAGTAATTAAATTAGGTGCGCTCCTTAATGGGCTTTAATTTCAATAATGCTTAGACATAGGATATAGCTTTCTCCCTTAAAAAGAGAAGCTGCTTTTATTGACAGCTGAAATGATAAAGTACTATAATGTTGCAGAATAGAAAATAGAAAAACTGCACAGCTTAATGGATTTCCTTTATTCCAAGTTAATGTATAACAAGTATTATTTAGAAAGTCTAAAAAATAACAAGTTTTATATAAATAAAAAATAAGGCATTCAACTCAGCTAATCAAGTTTATTGTTTTCTAATCACTTACATAAATCACTCTATATATTATCCCAAAGTGTAATCTTAGATTATATTAACCCTTAACATTCCTAGCAAAAATTGTCATAATATTTAGTATTTCACTAATTTCTTTGTGAAATTTACTTACCATCTTTAATTATTAAAGTCATACATTCCATTACATGTCAGAGCTTGACAATTCATTATCAGCTCTTGTCATATAGGATCCATCTCTTTATCTACGTAACTTTTTTTGTTTGCAAGTTAATTAGAAGCATTTGAATTAGCATTACAATTTAGGTAAAAGAATCCGCTGTAGGCATAGATTTTAATTTGGCGATATTGTAATTAAACAGCATCACAGGTATTCTATTTATTTTATATCAGTTTATGGCTTTGACCTCATGGGTACCGTGCAGTGTTTTTTCTCTCCCACATTGATGCATTTGATTTTCATCCTTCTCTGTCTAGTAGCAACTATGACAATGCAATTTGAAAGAAGTATTTATTTATAGATTTAATACTTTTTGCATCTAGCCGTTAATTTTGGCTTTTTAAGATAAATATCACAAGCATTTTAGATACCGTATAAAATTAGTGGAGTTTTTTCATTGTGTTCTCAGAATATTTGGTGTCTCGCGATATATTGGTGCGTTTTCCTTCTTTTGCCTGTACTGGAGTGTAACACCACCAGGGACCAGTCACATTTTCTTGTCTAACTCTCCACTATGTTGCCTTGAATTGTTGAGAAATTTTCTGTCAGTAAGTGAAGTTTTAGATCGGTGTTAGATAAGTGTGTCTTTAATAAAGCACTGCCACTAAAAATGTAAGTGTTGAAATCAAGCATGAGATGTTCTAGGCACTGAGGTTTTTCTAAGAATAGAAAGTCAGTACATTTTTGTGGTTGCCCCTGACCATTAAGATTGGAGGAAGGTTCTTTGAGAGAATTTCTAGCCAAGCCATATACAGGTAATCAGACACTACTCCTTTTCTTGCCACTGGGAGACTCCTGTTCAGATAGACAGAAAAGTGAAATTAACATTATTAAGAAAAAGAGGAGACCTGATAACATGCATCTCGTTAAGTTGAAGGCATCAGCTGTTCATATGCAGCTCTGAATGTTCATAATTAGACTACGTGATTGTTTTAATCTTATAAAGCACAAAGCTACCATCAGGTCTTAATCTTGCAAATTCTTGGTCACCTAGTTAATGCCATTAACATGGCTATTTATAGTGGACATGAACTGCTTGTGAATACCTTTACCTTGAATAGGTAAAGAAGCATTTTTAGGGTAATACCACTCCCCCTTCAGTGACTTAAAAAAAAAAAAAAAAAGAAAGATACAGTACATGCACATTTTTTGCAGTCCATCAGTTTATTTCCTGGTGTGTACCTACTGTGAGATGGGAGTTTTGACGTATGAGTCAGTTTATGGTAAACATTACGCAACCACTCCTATATTGGAGACCGAACTAATAGGGCTAAAGAGGTTTATCTGTGCATCATAAATACTGATTTTTTTTTACTATGTCTATGAAAAATGCAGCTCTATCTAAAAATTGATCTGAAGTGACTTTATTTTGTATTTTTATTGGTGATGTTTTTCTTTACGCAATTCATCATCCTTATTCAGTTTCACATAGTTTCAAGTTGATCTTGGCAAGCAACTCCATTGATTTTGTGCAAACCAAAAGAATCCTTCCTCAAACAGATTTCTTTATAGTTTGGGGGAGGAAGGGTGAAAGAAAGGAAAATAGGTATTTTCTGCAGGTGGGTAAGCAGGTGCAACACTCAACATGTAGAGTGGGATGTGAAGATTACATTTTTGACACGTTTTCATGAGTGGAGCTTTGCTTTAAGCTATGAGGAACTATGAGAAAAGATTCATATTTAGTGCAGTCCCAGAGAACCATCAGTCCAGATTTAGGCCCTTCAAAATGTGCTTAAAAGGTTATTTTTGCCCTCAATTTTCTGTTGATCTAGTCCAGAATCCCCAGATTACTCTCTAAGTTAAAATGAAAACTGTGCAACTTACAGAACAATGAGGTTAGCTGCCCTCGAATGCTCTTGTAAGAGTTCATTCAAACGGACTTGGCGGTAACTCTGTTTAAACCAAAACATGGGAAAAAGAAAAACATTCAATTAGGTCAGTGATCTGCAGTCCTACCCATTGCCCACAAGATTTCCTGTTACTGCATTGGCAGCACTGGAAGCCAGGTCTGCTCCCTGATCCAAAGTGACAGAGATGGCAAAATACGAGGCTGTCTAGGATGTGCTTCTTGAGTAGTATTGTTACCCAGGGGCCAGACTCATTCACGTCTGTTTAAGATTTCCTGGGGATGGAGATTCTTCTTGTACTGGCACAGTACCATCGCTGGATCAGACATAGTTTTTAAGTATTTTTTTGGCTGTGTAGCATAGCTGTTTGGGAGCTGTGTAGAGACTCTTGTGCTATTGTTTGATGGTGGCTAATATGTTAATTCATCTATTTTTTCAGTGTTGAGCTGCCATGCCAGTAGGGCTAAAGGTCAGCATGTAAATGATCACCTTGCCACCCTGCAGAAATTCTTCTTTTCTCCCAAAGACCGGGAGTCTGGAGTAAGACTGTTAGCTGCTTTATGCATTGTGTATTTGTATGGACGATTTTTGTATTACATAAATGGCTGTTATTTTGAGATTCTGCCAACATTACTTTAGTCAGGCTTACGCTCTCAAAACTTTTTAAAACATAACAAAAGTCATAGAGAACAAGAGGGTAAAGCAGGGAGATTGCAGCACGGGACACACGTGTATCTTAACTGGTCTCATAAATTAACCTTGCTGTTTCAGTGGAGAAGGTAAAAGATCGTTTTTTCTCCATTCAGACCTTAAATTTGCCTTCTCTATGGAAATTTTACTCTCATTTTACCTGTTTTACATAAGTAAGAATACTCATAATTTAGTCAGTCGTTATCTCACCAGAGTCATCCTATAACATCACCTTTTATCTGTAGTGCTGCCAGGCTTTTTTCTCTTGAATTTTCAATGTTTTCTAATGTCCTCCATAAAATTCCTAGAACTGCCTTACTGCTGAAGATAAGAGGCATATCTTTCCAGGTGTGCAGGCTAAACTACTTTGTGGCTGTTATTTTATAGAGAAACTTGGTATTTTCATACTGCTGACTGCTCTGCTTTAAATGTAGGGGGAGAGGGTGTGGGTGTGGGTGTGCACACAAGTATGTATATCTGGGTATATTCCCGTTGTCTTTTTTATGGAGATGTTCTAAGGACTCTGACTCTCAGGTTTTGATGATTTGGTTTTGATGCTGAGAGTGCTTTAAAAGTTTTCTTCCTGCAGCTGACTAGCATAACTTTATGCTGGCTATCAAATCTAGAGGAGGGTAATACAGTGAGCAGTCAGTTTGCTTCCCAGCTGCTGCAGTCAGTATAGTGTGTTATCTTAAATCACCATTGATTTCAGCTTATGTTAATATGTCAGGCTGTGACCCTTGGCAACTCTGAGCTCTGATTCACAATCGTTGCTTCACTGAGGAAGTTACCAGCACCATAAAGTGGAGATAACTAAACTCTAAGTGCACTCAGGTTAATCCAACAGGAACTGTGAAGAAGATTGCTAGATTCATTCTCTGAGAGACAAGAGAACTTGTCTCTTAAGAATGCAACAGTTCTCGGTAACTTGTTGGCACTGGCCTGATGAAGCCTGGCAGTTCACTCCTAAAAAGATGCATTCCAACAATATTAAAGAGCATCTCAGTCTCTAATTCACCTAGTGGATCAGCCAGCATCAGCCTTAGAATACCTTCAAACTGTGGGAGAGTTCCTACGTTGTGGGCAGGTTTAGCCTTAGCTCTGCCATTGAAGTAAGAATCCATGTTAAATCTTGCCTTTTAGTCAAATTCCTAGAGCTGGTTATAGGGTCTGGATTCAGCTCTAAATTTCCCAAAGCGGTGAATGAATGTTTGGAACAGTTCTCTTTTTAAGAGATTCAGGCTCCAAAACAGCGGAACCCTTTGATGAACCTCAGCAGATCTTACTAGCTGAGGTTTAGCACAGTACTCTGGCTTGAGGTTTAGAGGTGGCTTTCATCTGGCTGGCTTTGAATATGGGCAGAGCTTCTTGTCAGCCTGGAAAAACTTTGTAAAACATGCTGAGGTCTTACAGAGTGCTGAATAATGCAGTCATAACACACCTCCAGTGTTTACAACAAAAATCAAATTTGTAAATATCAAATACAGGTTTGTACATGTCATGTTTGTAATTCCATATCTGGCATTTCCCATTTTCTTACTCATAACTTCAAACATCTGGTCTAGAGTGTAAGAATAAGAGTGTAAAAAGGTAGTCAAGGCTTTACCTTCTCTTTGAATGCTTCCAGCTCTGCATCTGTAATTTTCCACGGAGTCTCTCGCTTTAATTTCTCAGCAGTTGTTATATCTTTGCAGCTTTCATGGAGGCGATATGGTTCAATCATCTCTTCGAAGAATTTCCAACTGAAACAGGAATTGAAAAGGATGTCTTGCTGGAGGATATGAACTTACTAACTTATTTCGTAGACACTGTGTATGGCAGGCCCCACAGACTATAACTGTAGCTGAAAAACATGCAAAATCTTTAACTGTTCTTTGCTGCATTGTGCCCCAAGTTTTGTCTGTACCACTTCAATATGTTGAGGTAATTTGAGGATAACTAAGAGGTTATTTGAGGATAATGAAACTGCATTTGGCCTGTTATAGTTGCAGAGAATTTGCTGTGTTTTCCTGGTTACAGCAAAAATACTGAAAGGAGCTGTACGGTAACTGCAAACTGCAGTATACTGGTTACTGACATGAACAATGAGTATGGGTCTCCTCATAAATATCGAGCTGTTATTCATGTTGTTTTAGCATTAACTTGAGCAATCACCTGACTGATACAGGTTTATTGTCACAGTTTTAATGAAATAAAAAATCAGGTGATATAAATCTCCTGTAGCAAGGAGCTGAGGAAAATGCTGTAGTTTTTGCTGTATGGAGATCAGATTTGTGTTCACTTCCCACCTATTCCACAGTTTCTCTCTCTTTATTTCAATTTATTTCTTGAAGCTTTTGACTGTCACCGTCTGGAGAAGCTTATCATCCTGCCATACTTCCCTGCTTGTCCCTTTGTTGGAAATTTCTATTATCCCACAGAGACCTCAGGAAGTTTATGTTAATGTAAGCACGTCTTCTATTTTATGCTGACAGGCCTTACTGAAGTGAAACGGGAGCACGGGCATGGGTCGGACTTTGCAATATGGCCAGGAAGTCAAGAGCTGGGTTAAAAGCTATGCAGTGTTTAATGTTGCTGTGGCTGAGTTGCTAGGGAGTTTGTCAACATCCTTAGTGTCTGTTTCAGTATGTAAAACAGTGATAATCCTTTTATTATTAGTGAGATAAAGGTGATGTCAGCTGGGAGAGAGATGCTGTGGTCTAGCAAGTGTCTGGCACAATATTCACTTATTCTGTTCAGATAGTGCTGATACAGCAAATGTATTTGGATTTCATGTTAACACCAGATACAAATTCTTTTTGATAGCTTTTATTTCTGTAAAATCGTTGCTTACTACTGGGGGGCAGGGGAATACTCTGCACAGTTCTTTATATAATTAAAACCATACCAACTGAGGGATCAAGAGGGTACTAATAAATGACTTCAGCAATTTGTAGGTATCTAGTAATAATATCTTTATATTCTTTAATTATATCTCCTAAGTCAAAATTTCCAATGCGCTGTAGAAACACAGGTGAATCTTATACTGTTTTTGCAAAGTTATGTGTGTGGGGAGAAATGGGGCCCAGAAGGATTAAGAGACTAATCTGCAGTTGCACCTCAGCTCAGTGGAAAGGCTCTGGGTGGAGAAGAGGAGCCCTTTCACTATGAAGTATCTGTGGGCTATAAGTAAGGGATGGGATGGGATGGAAGAGAGTATAGCAAGATGAGAACATTTTCAAAGGATCTTAAAGACCAAGAGCAATACTGTGAATTGAATTAGGACTCAGCTGTTCCCTGAGCAAAGTACTATATACTTTTGTCTACATACAGCAGAAGAAATGGGCTATTTCTACAGCGAGATGTTTTAGAAAGCAGGGACTCTTGAAGATTTTGGATGATCTCCAGTACATGGAAACAGAAATCCACAGATAACATGAGTAAGGAGAGTTCCCCTTAGCAAAAGGGAGAAGATGCGTTTACCCTTCACACTGGGCTTTTCTACAGCAGATTCGGAAATAAGGGCCTCCTGTAATGTGTATATGGAAGGTATCATTATATAAAGTGTGAAAATACAAGCCTAGAAAACCAGGGGGAAACTGCAAAGGTCACTTTTTTGTTTGTTTGTTTGTTTGTTTTTAATTTGCTGTGGAGAGAAGAATGTTTAATAGTGGCAGGCACCTGAAAGTAACTGTAGCTAATACAGTTAGAGGTGGAGCTTCCTGAGCACAGTCTCACCAACTTCCTAACCCTTGCCTGAGAACATTAATTCTGTAGATAAGTGATTTTTTAAAAATATGCATTTGAACCTTCATTATATTTGAGTGATGGAGGTGTATTATCATATTGTCCCCATGGGGAAAGAAGTATGCTTATGTTTGGCCAGAAAGACACTAAGTTTATGAATGCATGGTAAAACCCAGAGGAGTGAGCTGGCAGTGAGGGTGAGTTTACAAGAGGAGTGCGGCTGACTGAATAACATGATGAAGTGAAGTGTAAATGGATATGAAAAGATGTCATAAAATGCCTGTTAAATTTAGTGGCTCTTAAGTATGGTGTCTAGTTAGTCTTTATTAAAATTGCCTTATCATTACGACATAAAGAAAAAGGCTGCCTATAGTTTTGACACTTTGGACTGTGATTGTTAAGAGGTTCTTTTTTTTCTGCTCTAGGTACTTGGGAAACGATTGCGTTAAAGTGACTGTTATTTGTTGTGGGGCTTTTTTTTTTCTTTTATGTTGAACATTTAACAAAACAAACCGAACAAACAAAAAACCCACAAAAACAAACAAACAAGCAAAACAACCCAAACTCCTGATAAGGGCCTGCAGCTAAACTATGGATTTTGGTAATGTTTCTTACCTCTCTTTGTTGGGTTTCACATTGATATCACAAATGATATTAATGTCAGCAAATTTTATTCTGAATTTGCTTAGAAGTGAAGCCATCCTGAAAACAAAAGAGAACATTTTATCACTATGTTTCTGACTGCCTTGCATCAAAGAGCACTCATAAATGAGTTAAGATATCAAATGCACTTGTCTCATTATCTTTGACAATATGACAAACTACTTTAAATGCTTTAGTTAGTGTTTCGGTTTCCAATTACAGAACTGGATTGATGTGATTGCTGTAGTATAATTCATTTAACTGATGATCGATGAAAATAACAAAAACTGGAAACAAGTAATGGACAGAGGGGAAGGATGTTTATGTTTTGGAAAAATGCATGGAGTACATACAACACTGGTAGTGTATGTATTAGTGAAAACTTGGTCCAGAAGGACCATAACTTTTTTCACGTATGAATTTATATTGATCTGCTTGTGTGTTGTCTTTACATAGTTTCAAAACAAGAAAATACAGTGCTCTTCTGCAGCAGGACAGAAATCCATATTTGCTTATGACCTGAGAATATACTTATAATTTTCTTACATAAGCAGGAAGTTCTTATTATATAAATCTTTTGAACACCCAAAAGAACCAAGTCTCAACTTCTGTGGGAAGGTTTTAATGTTTGGGGAATTACACATTAAAAAAGTCCAGATTAATTTTCTTTCTGAACTGAAAAGTAGGGGTGAAATTGTACTCAGATGTCATTGTATTAGATCTACCTAGGGAACAGATAGCCACCCTGCCCCTGGAGTGCCTCTCGGAGGCTTGTGTGTGTGATGGATAGATACACCATTGAGGAAAGCTAATGTTTACGTAGAAACACATACACACATTCTTTTCTTGAAACTGAGTCATTGTCAACTGTACTGACTGCTCTGTTTTCTCTGGCTTTTGTAGCACCAGCAGCGTGTACAGGTACTGGAGCTACCTCTGTGTTCAGCTGTCATGTTTTGACAAACCCTGTTTGATGTCAAAACCTATCTTCTCTCTCAGTGGAACTCGGTGCCTTGTGTGCAAGGCCTGGATCCAGGCAGCAGCTGCGGTCCCCAGGCTCCTGACGGGGCAGGGAGCACCTCCACGCAGGCCCTTGAGCAGCTGAGAGGCTGGTTTTACCCAGTGATAAGAGTGGTTTGAACAAACACTTGTGAATCTCTTCTACGTAAGTATGTTAACTTCAGGGTAGTCCTTACAACTGACGGTCCCGCAGCAGTGAGGAGAGACCCTCCTCCATAAAGTTTCCTTTATGTGAAAGGAAAATCTTAACAGCATCCCTGTGGCAGCTGTCTTCATGAGGCACGGTGTTGTAATCCTACTGGTGCTGGCTAAATTCTAACTCCTCTTCTTGCATCTATCTTGCCTGCTTTCCACTGGAGTTTTGAACGGATGTGTTGTTTCCAACTCACTCCATAGAGCTACTATTCTTTAAGAAGTAGCGTCCATTCCAAATTTCCATCCCAAGTTGCCTGCTTCACCTGGTGACGAAATGGCTGTGCTTCTTGTGTGTAAAGTGCTTCGGAAGGAAAGGTTCTATATACAATGATGATGATGATAAGCATATATTAGTACCTTTCATTTGCTTGAAGGCAAATGATTATGAAATCTAGACTTTTTTAAAAAGCTAAGTCAAATTAACTTGGTACTAAAGTTGATTAACTTGGTCTTTACCTTCCTTAAATTTTACTATGGTTAATGACATTCATGTGGGCTATGGTATTTGCAGATGAGAAGCTTCATGTGCAATTTCACTTAGTGTTAACTAGACAATTTCATGTAAATCTCATAAAGCTAACGATATTCTCATTAGAAAGTGCAGAGCACCCTTCTCAGAGAGGGGAATATAAGCTGTTACTGGGAAAATATCTGGATGTGAGTTTCCTTTGGTAATCACCGTTTATACCGGGCCTTGAGGTTCATGCCATAAGCTCAACACCTTTCTACGAAGTACTTCTTTTTTTTTTTTTTTTAATACTGCCTACAGTGCAACAATCCAGTTTTGCTGAGTAGTTCCAGCTTCCTGCTGTATATGCATTATATTCATCAATTCAAACTCCTTAAGCAGTGACGCAAAATAGTTATATTTACACTAGTTTTTCTTCTTCAATCCTATTGACTTTTCCTCCAGTGAAGATCCTTAATTTGCAATTTTTCCACTTCTTCCTGATAGTTAGAATGTAAGGAATTAGGATTGTTAGACCTGGAAGAACATATAAAATTGCAGGAAGATCAAATTAGTGCATTATGTGGTAAAACTGCCATGCTTAACATCGGCAGCGCTGGACATATATTCTCTTTAAAATATTTTAAGATGAACTTAACTACATAACCTTAAAACAGTTTTGTGCAAGTTCTCAAGTATGTTTTTATGTTTAGTAACACAGAAATCTCTCTCCCTGTGGTTCTTCCTTGAATTCCTTACCTCCATCATCGAACAGCCACCAAATGTCAATTGTACCTTTTCCTTGCTTCTTTTTAAATTGAGTGCTGGCTTCTAGCAGCTTCTGATTGAATTCACCCACATGCATTGACTGTATTGTGTTAATGGTGCTCTCTGAAATGAGAAAGAGAAAATGTGGAAGGATTTCTGACAAGTTAGGCAACGTGTAGCTGTAGGGAGCCAAGTGGAAAAAAAGCTTCAGGATTTTTTTTTCCCTGTCCACTGTAGTTCTTTTTCAATTCCTTTGTACAAAATAAAGGGTTAAAAAATATTAGTGAAATTTTGTCTATCCTTACTATAGTTTGCCTTTACTTAGGAACAAACAACGTTTGAGTTTGTCCATATATATCATTCAGAAACAATGGATTGTTTCCATAACCTGTCATGTTTGTGTGATACCTACCATCAGATGTTAAAGGTATTGAACTAATTGATACCTCGAATCTGTGAGCACTTTTATAATTGTTTAAACTTACTGATGTAAATAAAACTGGCTGATATCCTTATAAGCAACAAGAACACATCCCCCAGAAATGTGTCATGGTATTTTGTTGCCTGAATCAGCATGAGGAACTAGAAAAATACCCATTTGCTGTCATATGGATTTGCTTTCTTTCATTAGACTGTCTTGTTAAAAATTCAGCAAATGTGTAATACTTGTTTAAAGGCCATTATTTTTGGTATGCTTCTCAACAAGGTCCTGGAGGTACAGGGCTTGACTCGTTTCTGCTATAATTCCTATACTCTAAATCTACAAAAATTTACAGCACAGATGCTATGGACTCTTATTATTCCAGTGTACAAAGGAAACAAAGCTTGTGTAATGCGCTGTCATTAGATTGTAACACCTTCAAAAGGTTACCTGATAGTTCTCTGGATCTTGTTAACTATCCTAGACTTCACTGGAGCCTTCAAAAGCAATTAGGAAATAGCTATGTACTTCTAAAATCTATCAGATATTACTTTGTGTTTGCATTGTTTACAAGCTCATCTGCCTGTTGTAAAATACAGAACTTCTTAAAATGAACAGTAAAAGAAGGACAAAGAGCTAAATGGTACAGCAAGAACACATGCAAGGCCAAGACTGGAAGGCAGAAAACATAAGCATATATGGTAACTTCCCTGTGCTTGAGAGGGTTGTTGTTAATTGAAAATAAACTTTGCTTCTTGCTGTTTGCTTGACTGCCTTTAAAAGGTACAGTCTTGTCTATGTGCTAACAGTATCTCTCATTCCATCTTTTGAAGCCTGTAGCTTTATTACTGCTTCTCTTTCTATGATTTAAAAAAGACAATGTCAGAACAGTATTGTAAATGGAGCAGACAGGCTTCTTCAGAGATTTTACTCTGATCTGCCAGGTTCTGAAAATGCTTTGTTCTGTTTTACTGTATTTCTAGAGTGTGGACACAATAGTTCTAAAGCAGCTATTGGCTTTTTGGCTTTCCTCTGCAGTTCTAGCATCTATCCTGGAAGGTGCAACAACTCTGGGGAGGATGAAAGTGTAAGCAAAACAGAGATGCAGGGATGTTTATTAACATAATCTATCTCATATATAGAGCCAAAGTGTATAATATATATATTATGCCTTCCTGAACTAAATTGAAAAGCGTAGTTGAAGCAAGGGTACACATTTTTGTGCTATTTTTTATAAAAATATTTTCTACTGAAGTCTGCTAAGTAACAAATAATGTTTTGTGTTTTCAGTCTGTAGATCTTCTTGATACCTGTGGG
Organism: Chauna torquata; assembly: GCA_013399475.1. NCBI lineage: Eukaryota > Metazoa > Chordata > Aves > Anseriformes > Anhimidae > Chauna > Chauna torquata. The sequence continues at coordinate 312,825 of VXAL01014009.1, forward strand.
AGTTGCATGCACAGCCGGATGTAATAGGCTCCGCACGTGAAAATTCTGAAAATAGTTGTCTGCATACAAGCATGGCTTCAGGTGGGTCATTATCATTACAGCCTGGCAATTGTAAAATAATTGACCTTTAATTTTGTCTGTACTTTTGTGTCATTTTATTATATCTGAAATGTAATTTTGATTTCATCACCTATACATCTAAGTTATGTGTTAGTTCACCACATACTGTATATGTACTTTCAGTACTTTTGCCACCTTCATTTGTGCATTTTTATGAAATTATGCCTAGAATATAGAGCAGTAGTGCTGTTTTTACCTGTTTTCCAGCTGGATACTGGGTGCTTGTGTGTGCGTGAATGTTGAATAAAGTGAGATTGCTTCTTCCCTGAATATTTTGCATATGTTCCTGATTTCTTTAGAGGATGAAGAAAACACCTCTGTTTAAAAACTGAAAATACCCTATAAAAATAAGACTTGTTCTGTGTTCCTCAAATGTTAATAATCACATACTATTTTAGACAGATTTCAAATAAGCTCTGAGAAGTCCATCTAGCAAATGATGGGGTGTGGGCAGGAAGTTGTGTTGCACTAGGTAGGGTCTCCTATGTTGTGAGGACGCTGTTCTGCATTACAGTGTGGCCACCAAGGCCTGTTTGCACAGGGTAGGTCTTGTTCCAGGAGCTTTGGCCTTAGAGTCAAAGTCCAGTTTGCATATTGGTGACAGCGCGATGAATTGAAGGATCGGGGAGAAGTTCTCATATCAGAACTTACCCTTTTTTGTTTCATGTTTTGAGATATTGAGTTTTCTGGCTTTTCTGAAGAATCCACAGATGCCACTTTTTTCTTCAAATTCATTTTCTTTAATGGTAGCTTCCAGTGCCAATCTCTCCTGCTCCAGCTTCTCCAATTCCTCTGTATATTGGAAAAAGCAAGGGAACTGGTAACACATCATTTTCTATTTTAAATAAAATCACTTATTGAAATAATAGTGATGTTGTAATTGCTGTTGTGGTTCTTAGTACACAATGTAAAGCTGCTGGGAGAAAAAGTATACTTTCTCCTTGCAAGCCAATAGGGAGGAGGAAGCCAAATTCACCTCTGGAAGCCCTTACGTAGGGTGCCCATGCCTATCGCAGCAGTGGTGTATACTAAAGTGCTAGTTAACTGTTCTTGGAGTTCCTTTTCCAGATCAAATTCAGTATTACTGTATTTTATGGTTACATGAGATACTATTTATTTAGTTATGTTTGTGGGTTGCTTTTGTTCTTCAGGATTTGAAAACACATTAGGAAAGCTATTTTCCTAAAGTGAGAATGCTGATGTATTGAGTTCAAGCCCTTGGGCCTGCTCTGAGAACAAGGCTAGATTGCTTTGGACTTCGGATTCTCAGAAATATGTAAGGATACTGAATACGTGATCAGCTTCTATGCTGAAATATTTCTAATTTTTTTTTTTTAAGCATTTGCTGCAAAGACGTAAGATTTAGCTAAACAATTCTGTAAATTCAGTAATAAAAGAACAATTTCACCTTAGCAATATTAGACTTCTGGTGAGGAAAAAGTACCATGCGTTATTGTAGAATATATTATGGTGAGGCACTAATTAATATGATACAAGCATTTACCTGCAGAAAGCTTTTTTCAAAAGGAAGACTTTTATTTGTGTAGTGTATGGACTAAGGGTGAGGTAAATTCATTTAATAAATTTTGCTTTTTTTCTTAAACAAACAAAAAAAATCTCACCAGCTGGACATTATAAGCACTGTTGGCACTCTCAGTTGCAAGCATAAATGAGTATAATTTCTTTTACTTTAGAATCCATGACAACCATGTGCTTCTGATTACTAGAGGTGATGATAACCACCAACTTAATGGTTATTCAAAAATAGAATTTCAGTTTCTGTCTTGAACAGAATTCCATAGCAAGTATAATAGAATACAATCATATTTTTTTCCATTTCAGAGACTGCATCTGCTTCAAAACATTTCTGCATATTTGAGGGTTTTCCTTTTTTTCCCTAGTGTTTCTAATTCTTTCTCATTCCTAGTGTCTTAACACTTGGTTTGTAAGAATGCAAAGTTGGTATTTGCTATAATTTCACTGGTGTTCCTATGAATGCATCTTCTAAGCAGTCATTTTCTGACTTAGAGCATGCAAAGAGATAGGCAGTTCTACTGGAGGTATCAACAGGGTGAGGGGAAGCATAGGTCTGCTTGGAATATTTTCTTAACTCCTTGTCTTGCTGCACTGCAGATCTCCACGCACATCAGGCTGCCAGGGAGTCTCCTGGGTGAATATTCATCTACCCCTGTTTTTTTAAAGGAGTCCCTGGTGTCTTTTAATTCTTAGGTGATTTGTTTTGGGGGCTGCCTCATCCTAGAATCTGTCCTCTTTAGTGGGGAGTTGGTTTTAGTTTTAATTAGCTGAGTTAAGATACTTATGTCCTTTCTGGGTGTTATTTCAGCAGTCCTGAGCGCAGTCTGTCAGCGTGTCTCAGGGATGCTGTGGGGAGAAGCTGGAGGCAGATTTACAGCAGGCGGCAGCAAAGAGTCACTGTTCTTTCCTGTGTCCACCTATGTTCCTTGTCTATAGATTTTATCTAACTCTTAACACAAAAACTTCTTTTGGTGAGCACTACATGGGACACTGGGAGTAATCTCCAGGTTTAGGCTGGATCTGTCTGCTCAAGTGGACAAGCTTACAGGAAGTGGGGAAGCTATCGTACTGAAAACCTTGAGGACTGTTCTGATGGGGTGTTTCTATGGAGTCATTCCCTCCCCAGGGGTCTGTGAGGAATCAGTAGGACTCCTGTGTCCTAAAGAGGAAAAGGGAGAACAAAGGCCACCACTGCATGTAGCTCTTGAAAGCCGTTTGTTTAGATGCAGCTGCCTGTGTTCTTTCCCTCTACATTTTCCACCCAGACGGCACATCTCCCTGAACTGTATGGTGGGAGGCTTTCCCTTCCCCTTTGGAATATGCGCTGCTAATCTAAGGAAGAATTAACAAAAAGGTGAAAAGGAGAATTAGTATTTCCTGTGGTTTCAAGATTTTTGTGGCTTTCTGGGCCACAGTGTTCCACAGCTGCACTTTCAGTATCACCTCTTCCCGATTCCCTTCAGCCCCAGAGATCTCAGGTGGGCAGAGTGAGGAAGATGTGCCAAGAGCAGGAAGGAACCATGCTGCAGAATGACTGGTTGCTGTGGCACAGCATGAGTTTACTGCTTTAGCTTGTGCCTGTGCTGGAAGTGCTTTGGGAGTTGAGTTCTCTGGTGTGCAGAACCCATTACTATGTGAGGCTTGGCCTCCTTCTGTAACTGCCAGTGGTCAGCTGCTTCAGCAAGGATTTTGGACAGGATTGAAACTGCAGAAGCAATGAGGAACTGTAGACGTTACAGGTGTAGGAACTATTCTAGAAACCAGATGGTGTCGCTAAGAGTATTGGTCAGAATCCTCCTTGTGCTAAGCATGTAACCATCATAGATGTAAAGTATAATTCAACTATTGGGTCACCACATACCTTGAACCTGGAGGACCTGAGATATATCAAATCCTTGGCTAATTCTGACGATAATCATGCCAAGCTCAAAATCAAAGGCATCACTGAAAAAGAAAAAGAAGAAAAATATATCCTTTCATATCATCCATGTCAATGAGGAAAGCTACCTTGAGCAGATGAGTAAAAGCGTTAGTGCTCAGTGGGAGGTATTACTGCCATGTGCAGGGATGTTCTGGGTAAAATTGCAGAAGGTATTGCCCAAGATTAAGTACAGTTCTATCAACTTTCTTCCTTCTTTTTTTTTTTTAAAAAAAAAAAGTACCATTGGATGTGGGAACAGATAGGCTGCTCCTAAAATGGGTCTTTCATACAACACTTTTTAGGAGCTAGGTTGCCTCTTCTCTGAGGAAATAACAAAGCTGAGGTGGGTTTTGTGTTTCTTTAACATGCTGCAGCTTTGCAGGTGAATTCTGAGCAAGAATCTGAGAGGCCTGTTTCTAAATGACTGTTTCTGGCTAAATCCCAATCCACAGAGCTGCTGAGCCTTAGGCACACAAGAGATTTGAAGCAAGGCTCTTCCTCTGTCTCCTAGGCTTAAAAGAAGTATTCCATGATGTTCTCTTTTTCCCTAAGTATGTACATTAGGGTTGTTTTTCTCTGAACTCCTGCCCAAAAAAAAAAGGAAAATACAGTTCTGCAAAAGCACTGCTGACAGCAGTGCAGCTTCTTTATGGTTTCATTGTCAAGCCACATAATCTCTGACTGTGCCAGATGTTTGCTAAGCAGATCGTGCTAGGTGTGTGAAGCCATGGAGCTTTTTTAATGAACAGAAACTTCTGTTACAGATCTAGCATGTGTGAACCCAGTTCTCTAGGTATGTTCTTACACTGTTTCTGCATGTCAAATTCTGTATGGAAATGCCGTATTAATCCAGACTAGAGGGAATGAAAAAGGTGATGCTGAACTGTGACTTACTGTATGACACCCACGTAGTTTTCAACTTGTGTGGCAGGAGCATTTCTCCAGTCCTTCTTAAATCCCATCACCAAGGTGTTTGGTTTCATTCTACCCAAGCCTGAGGCCTATCAATATTAAAACACTGCTTGAGAATGTACACGCACATGCTCTTACTGTAAATGAGAAGTAATGGTGAAAGATAACTGAAGTAATGTTCTGGAGATGCTTATGACTAGATTGCATTTCATGAATGTCCTTCATGCTCATACCCATGCAAAAAGATTAGCTCTAAATCATTCCAACTATAAATGATTTTTAGATGACAGAAATGTAGTTTTGCTAAATTAGCATTCATGTGCATTTCTTCTGACATGCTCTCATTAAAATGGTTCAATAACTTGGAATCAAGAGAGAGTTCAAGCGCTGTTTGTATGCTCATTCTAAGATAATAGCATAAAGCTTTTATTGCATTTGGAATACCCAATAGATGAACTGGGTCTGAAGTCTTTTTAAACACCTCAGATATGCAGAGAAGGGATATCCTCGTAAGAATATTTTTTTGCCTTGAGCTTAGAAACTGTTGCTGTTCTTTTTGCTGTATTCATTCCAAAAGATTATCTATCCCAAACTAGCTAAGCATGCTATAGATAAAATTAAAGTTTATAAACAGGAAGAACAAATGGTTTGTCAATATATTAATTTGCCTCCAAAACTGGGCCTGGATGCTGAAAAAGTACAGGCTATAAGATCTAGATTCAGCTAACCTAACTCTTACAGAAATCTAAAAACTTAATGTATTGGGAACCTTCAGGAGGAGACCCACAAATACACTAGCTTATAAAGTTACTACACTTGCCAATTTTTACTGCAGCAAAAAGAAAATAGATAACTGTTGGAATCTTGGTGGTTTTTTTGTTTGTTGGTTGGTTTATTTTGAGTAGCACTGATACATTTGCGTTGTTTACATTTAAATGCTTGGCAAACTAATACAGATGTCCTGAGGATATTATAGTGATAATATGGTTATCCTTGTCTGCTGGAAGGGAATTATTTGTGGTGTAAGTAGTAATGGAAAGGAAGAGATCTCTAGACTCTGATAGTTCTCAAAAACGTTAGAAGGATCTCCCACTGAGATAATGTATAAACAAAAGGTGAAGTATCCATGTCAGGTTTTGGTAGAACAGACTTTCTCTACATGTTGTCACAGTACTGTATGGTTAAATATTCATATGTGTGAGAGACAGGGAAATAGGAAATATGAAAATAGTGCCTCTGTGCTACTTTCATTAAGGCCATTTTAAGTGGACTTTTGGAAATGGTCTGCTGTATTCTTAGAGTTACAGAAAGTTATTGCACACTTTTTTAGATGGCCTTCTCTGTTTGCAAAAAATGTATTTTTATTACACTGTTTTCAGTGAATGCAAAAACATTCTTAGATACTTAATATGCTGCATAATACCAAGCAATAGAATTGATTTGAAGTGTATCAAGTGTCAGCTGCACAGATATTCATATGTTGCCCTGTAGATGCCTCTTTTTTTTTTTTTTTTTAAATAATAGCGTCTTGTTCATTTAGGAAAGAATCAGCCTGCCTTGTCTCATAATTCCATAGCCCAGAACTAGATCTGTTTATGAAATTACCTGTAATATAAATACATGTACCCCTAGAACGCCCTCTCTATTTATAAAATTTTCCGTACACACATAGGACTTCTTAACAAGTAAACAGAAATGCTTTCCATAAAGGGATACTTTGATGTAGCACTCTTCTATGTGTTCTGTAAACAAAAAGCTTACTTGAAGGAGACTTTTGACTCCATCTCTGAAGCTGTCAGCTGCCACTGCCGCATAAAAGGCTTTTCTTTTGTTCTTTGTAAGCCAGGCCTGCTTTTTTGCCATGCCACTGTTCATCTCCTTAACACACAGCTTGCGTGGTCCCTGCTTGATACAATAAAATATTATTAAGAAGGCTTTGTATTATACATCACAGAGTGATTTTGAAGGAGTTACCTAGTCGGCTATGGGAGCAAATGGAGAGAGAGTCAGAAAAATTCATTTCCTAAAAGAGTCCACAGAGATTCAACCCTTTGAAAAGAACTATGCTGCTAACATAATTCACATTCTGTTCAAGAAGGCTGAGGCTGTTAATGCTACTTAAATATAGGGATTCTGACAGAAAGGAGGACTACTCTGGGCTGTAACATCTTAGAAAAATATCTAAGGTATGATGAAGCATCTCAGAGTGAATAAACTCCCTCCCTGACTTGATTACATAAATAAGGCTGAGCAGATATAAGGACACATCGTTAAACTACTGTCTACTAATAAGAAGAGAAAGGGATGTTGCCGTACAATTAAAGATCCAAATGCCTTTGTCACCAGGTCCTTCCAGTGGTCATCTGGTAATTTAATGAGACAAGAGCCATGTCTATATCCAAGTCACAAGGCCTGGTACACTGACTTGTCAGCAGAGAATGGGTTGGCAGTTGGTGCCCCAGATGTGGCCCAAGGAAAACATCAAGGCTGCAAGCAGGGCGTTTAGAAAGACTGAGATAAGTTTGGGGAGCATGTATCTGGAGTTTAGTTGATTTCAAAAATCTGTGCTCTTAAGTTGGAGGTTAAGGTTTGTGAGGCCTGTTTTTTTCCCCCTTCATACTGTCTTTTAGGAAGCTGAAGCAGTAGTCTGTGCAGTGAAGATGAAACTCAGAGAGGGACACTCAAGAGTCTCAGATGCTGGCTTTGGAGCGTTACTGGCTGGACGGGTAGTCTTTGTTTTCCAAGGAAGAACAGAAAGTGGAATTGTAAGCTGTGTGAGTGTGTCCAGCAACATCAGAGACAGAAGTAATAATTAGGCATGTCAGAAGGATGCAGTTGCCTTGGAAGCACCTCAAATCCAGTGAGTGTGTTTCCTTGTTCCTAACGTGGCAAGTGGTACCAGTCTGGTTGTTAAACAGATAGTTTAGACCTTTAGTCTGCTACAGAGTTTGATTTCATGCAGTTATTCCTTTGCTCTTTTTTAATTTCTAGTGGTTTTTGAGGATGCTGGCAAGCTGCCATTTTGGTTCCAAAGGAACAGGAAACTAGGAGAAATCAGTAAAAGTTTCATACAATATAAAGCTAGAAAGGCTTGGTAAACTCATGCTCAGGAGATTGTATTTCAAAATTCATATTTAAATCTTTCACATTTAAAGTAAGTTAGTATCTGGTAGCTTCTCCTGCTAAGCTGGGAAACTGGTTAAAATAGAGCAGAGGGAGAGTTAGATATTTTTCTTCTCCATAGCAAATACTGTAGGTTCAATTTTCCTTTCAAGAACAGCATAAAAATGAAACTGAAAGACATTCTCTCTGAAATGAAGTGTTTGGGAAGGATCACTTGATTCAGAATCAATTTCAAAGGGGTAATTTTGAATGTAAACCCAAATTTTCTTTGTCTCAGAACTTTTCAGCCTTGCTGAAATACTCTTTTTTTGCCTTCCTGGAAGGAGATGGGATATACTATGCATTTATGTAGACATAGAAATAACTGCAATATATTTACGTTCAGTTAATTGGTATTGGCTGATAGAAAAGGAGAAAAGGTCTTCAAAATAAAATTTTTAGCAAGTTCCATGTAGAAAACAGCGTTGAGAAAGAAGCTATGAAATGATCTGGCAGAGTTTGTGTGTCGTGTTTTTATCTGTACATTTTTCATTGTTTAAAATAATATTAATTATATGAGTTTTGATCTGATCAAAAGTAGGCTGGGTTGATGCTCACTCAGGCGTTGTCCCTTATATGGGTCCCTTAACTCATGGATTTTTGGGAAGTACAGGAGGAGGGATATAAGAGCATGTCTAATCTTCTTTTAAAGACCGTGCAGCACTCTTGGGTGAAAGTAAATTTACTGGAGTATTTTTTAATTTAATAGGTGTAACTTGAGAAAAATTTGATCCTGGCTGTTGGAAGAGTAGTATGAGGAGCTGGGAATAATTAGTTGAGCAATAAGGTCGATGTTTCTTTGTGGCTATGTGGGTATGTCTTTTTTTTTTTTTAATAGAAAAAAAGAAAAAAGTTTCACAACTGGCTTGCACAATTTAAGATGTTTCTTCTGTCCAAGGGGAAAGTCCCACTTTATCAGATGATAGCCTATATGACCTTCCCTACTCCTCCTTTGTGTCAGTGTTAATGTTTGTGCAATTGTATAGTGCATTTCAGTCCAGATGAAGACTAACCTTGCAAAAATATATGTGAAAGCAGGGAGTAAGAGCAGAATAGACCTTTTCACTGGAAACTCACTATTCAAGCCAACATGCAGCCACAACCTTAAAGATGATTTAAAAGCTGTTTGTCTCTATGTTAAATTGCAATATTTATTTTATCCATATCTGAACAATCCGTTACCGTGTTCCCAGGAAGTTTCTTGCTGCTGTTTGGGAGTAGGGAACGGAAGATGTTCCCTTTGGTATGCTGTCTCAAAACTTAATGCACAGCTAGCAGCATGTCAGCTTTTGAGGCAAAATATGTTGGCTATTACATTTATGGGTAAATGGTCTTGCTATGTTTGTTATGATACATATTGTAGTCTTCAACATGGTGCCTAGATTCCCAGTCATAGCTCTCTCTGGACCCCTGGAAGCTTATGTGGCAGTAAGGTACCTCACAAGCTTGTACTGTGGCAGCAAACTGATTCTAAGTACTCCCTGACATGGCATTCCCACTCCTAGCACACAGGAATTTTATCATCCACTTGTTGCCATAGTTTTGCAAATTGCAAAGGTTCATTGTGTCGCACTTTTATTACCAACGAAATTAAATTTAGCTTATGTTACTGGAGAAATAATAAGGGGAAAAAAAAAAAGAAAATGCTTATACTAGCAAAATAGACATAGTTTTGTTTTGTTTTTTTTACAGACAAAAATGAAATCTCAGTTCTACGTAGTGCTAATATTACAGAAACATGCCTAATAAATCAGAAAACTTGCTGAAACTCAACTTTATGAAGCTGTCTAGTCTCAGGATCTTGTTGGGTTTGATTCTGTGCTTACTGAATGCAGTGGGAAAGCTACCAATAATCACAATAGAAAAGGATTAGGGCCATTCACTCTTTATAGATTCATTCAATTTGGAAAGAATCACATGTAGCTCTTCTACACTCCCTTTCTACAAAGTGACAGCATCAAATGAATTATTCTTATACTCATGTGGAAGCATACATTATCTTGTCTGGAGTGACTCTATTAGTTAGATTCTGCAGCCCTTTTTGGTGTCATGAGCCTTTTTTTTCTCTCTCAAAAGGTTGTTGTAATATTTAAAATGCATTTTCTCTTCTACACTACGGGCCCATCTATTTTTGTCATTTCCTAATGAGAGTCTAAAGTTATTCCTTTAAAATGCATAATTTCCTGTCTACTTATAGCTAGAAATATACTTCGCTTCTTTCTTTAGAAGATCTCAGAAGAGCATGTTTACCCTCAAAATTAGCATTGTTACAATTTTGGAGAAACCACTGCACAGAGATCTGAATTACTTGCCAAACTCCAACACTGCAGATCAGTGACAAAGCTGGAGATACAGCTTAGGTAATTGACTCCATATTCCTGAAAGAACTCTGCCTCCCTCATTTTTATTTTTACTTTTTTAGCCTTACTGTGTCAATTAAAAAAAAAAAAAATCTTTCCTTGTAATGCTTTACTTTTTCAAACTTTTTTCATTTTTTGGTCCGTCTACAATGAACTCTGAAATGCATCTCAATGAGGCATTTACCAGCAGGCCCTGTATCAGCCGATAGCTTTCTTGTCAAGACTTATGACAAAATTCATTTTCAGTGTGAATCTTTTTCACGGTCTGCACAGAAGCCCGTCAGCACCAGTGGGAACATTGTGTGCCAAGTGAGAGTGGAATGTGTAATGGGGATCTGCAGCACCCATCAGTGCTGAATTTTCAGATTTATATGAATTGACCTTACCGTATACACTTCACAGCAGATACACAGCCCGTTGTTCTTTGTGAAAGTATGTGTGATGTCTAGCAGAGCAGGCCTGATCATAGGAGCTCCTGTTAATGCTATGCACTGGGGTCTGTTAGGAGGAAAAAACAGGTTGTATTTTACTGGGTAATGTACTTATTTAGAATAAGTCATTCTGCTGTTCACTGGAAATCTTACCTGAAGTTTTTCACGTGATCTTCCACTGTAGTTAATGCCAGAGCACTGTCTAAGGCATTAATATAATAAAGAGCCTGTGTAGAAGAGCCCCAATTTACTTCTGCATATAATAAAGATAAATAATGCATATTAAACCATGGGCTTTTCTCTATGTTCTATTACAAAGGTCGGCAATCATGTTACCTTCGAGCCAAAGCAGAGTATATTCTCTCGTGCTTCTTAGATATAGATCTATCATTCTTTGTGGTTCATTAGAGTAGGTTTAGTTTGTGTGATGCAAAAACAATGTGCAAATAAATTGTCTCATTCTTTATATAAAAGGCATAAGCAATGTTGTTCCTCTGCTTAAGATATGTTTTCTTCTCTGCTTCATTAATTTTGTACCGTTCTCCCATGTATAAAATGGACAGCCCTGAGTAATGCATTTCGTGTGGAATTTCAGGAAGTTCAAATTAATCCATTAGGAAGGAACATCACAAGCTCCAGTTAGTTCTATTCTACTATATCGGGCAAAAATTGTTCTCCAAAACTAATTTCGGCGTATATATCCTTTCTTCTCTATTGTATAGCTGTTTGGTGGAAGGAGACAGATGAGAAACAACTTTCCACGTTGAGGTTTACATGAATGCAGATCAAGTCCAGTTATGCCGAGGTACAGAGCTAATCCTTAGTGCAACTAAGTGGAGGGTTGTGTAGAGGCCTTCTTTTTGAGGAATATTAGAGTTTTCCGAACCACTCAGTTGTTCATAGGTAAGTGCTGAACAAAAGTCACTATCTTGGAGAGCTAGAGATAGATAACTTTTGTACAGTGTTTTCAGTGAATTTAACCAGGCTTTAAGCTGCTACTTTGCAGCAAGGACATTGGTAATATACTAAGAAAAGGGTAACAATCTTCAAATGCCTTTCTGACACCCTGTCTTTTCACAGGTGCATTCTCCTACAGCTGACAATGTTTACAGGGAGAGAACCACAGACCATCCTGAAAGGTATGAGAGCACAAATAGGGAGGACACACAACAGTGCAGTAATACACACAGAAAATAATAACACAGGCTCAGACCAGGTGTTGCAATCCCAGGCTAGCTGCAATGAAAGAATATCTTATGCTGGGAAACTTGCCTTTTTTCTTTGTATTATTTATTTCACTGAACAAGTAATTCACATGGTTAGGACAGAAATCTAGACCTGGGTTAGTTTAGCCTTGGATATGAATAACCAGACTGAGTAGTCTCATACTGGTGCTGTATTGCATTAGTGCACAGATTTCTAAGGAGAGCTCCTGTGATTTGCTGAGCTAGTAAGCAATCTTTTCCAACAGTAAAATGCATCTATCTTTCTTGATTTACTGAGAATTATAGGAAGGTGCTGAAGAAAGATCAGTTCACGAATAATGCAGCTTGTATTTTGTTGTATAATAGGCGGCAGGTTTCACTTTTGAGTGAGGACCCCAGATGAGACAGCTAAGACCACAGCAAAATTCAAGCAAGGTTTTGTGTATGGATGGAAAAAATCTATGAGTGATACTCGAGCAAAAGCCCAAATTAACTCAGTAATAAAGGTGTGGGAATAAACTAGTGTGCTGGAATGTTTATACAAAGCCCTGAACCATACCTGAAGTGCATGTTAAACAGGCAAAAGTTCACCAGGCTATTGTCCTAATCTATATTATATAAGGTGGGATTTAATATGGTGGTGCAGACTTTCCTGTAAAGAAAGGTGTTGAAGAAGGAGTATCTGTTTCTGTAAGCAGAATTCATTCTGGTAAAGTCCAGTGAGGCTGCATAACATATACACAAAATAAGTGTCCTGTGGCCTTACCTGGTTTCTTATATGTTACATAAATATATAGAAAGAGTTCAATGGCATAAGTGATGAGAGCTGCCCACCAGTTGATGACAAACATCACACCACAGCACAACAGGGCTCCAAAAAGTGATACCCACATGTTATAATATCTGAATGCAGGTCTCCAACCTGTTTAAAGAGAATTGAGGAAATTGGAAGAGCAGAAAATATACTGAGCAAATGGTGCTTCACTGATTTTGCACATACAGACCCACATGCAGTTTGTTTTAGGCTCTGTCAGAAGCGGTGGGAGGGGTATGGAGAGGTACTTCCAGGCTGTTGTAGGTTTCTATACATAAGGAGTACTGGGGCTTGCATGCCTTTCACTATAATCGGTTTTCCACTGCTTTGTCCAGCCTGGCTTTGAATGGCTGTTCAGCTTATATGTATTTTTGCCAAATTAAAGCTCAGTGGTTCAGAACTGAAAATAGGTTTTCCTATAACTCCAGGTAATAGGCTATTATGTCCTTTTGATGCATATACATAGAACTTATTAATGGAGCTAAATGGTTGCTGAGAGGAGAGTTTATCCCAATACTTTAAGTGCATGTGTCTTTTAAACTTGGAAATTGCCTGGCCTCACTGCACAAAAATAAAATCATTTGCAATTGACTTTAAAAAGATACTGTTTCTGCTGCTCTTCAGCTGCAGTACTGAATCCTTCCCCTGCTAGCAATTAAAATGAGGCAAGCAGTGAGCCTCCATGGTTTGCAGGTCTCTGCCAGGTGTTCTACAGAGCAGACTCTTTGGAGAGGGGAAAAAGCACTGAAGATACAAGGACAGGCTGAGCAACCCTGTCTTGGATCATCTTTGTAATGAGGGAATGGGAAGGTCCTGCTGTGAAGAAATTTGCTGTCCTGCAGCCTTGCAATTATGATAATCTATCACTGTGAATTGGCAGAAATTAACTGGAGGAAATGAGAAAAGAAAAAAAAAATGGCTGCAGTTTTGTCAGGAAATGTTAAGTAGTAGCAGAGTTGAATCAGATGCACGTACATGAAGTCTGTAGAGGTAATTTTTACTCAGCTCTAAGGCCATGTAGAACAGACCTGCATTTGTTCAGCTGTGCAGGTAATTAGCAGAAGTGCTCATCTTTTCTGCCCTCTGAGCAAATGGCACCATGCAGATCTGTAGGAAGGAAGTTGATGTAGGCATTTATGCTACCACTGCAGGTTTCTTCACACTGGAATACAAAAATGTGTTCCTTGCTTCTTGAATTGAATAATTGATTCATAGCAGCAGGAAATTCTTTCCTGTGTGCCCAAAATGGTGCTGCTCAGCTGATTGACTTTAGTGCTTAAGGTGTCAACCCTCCATTAATGATGAGGAGAAAGATTGTTCTTCTGTGGTGATGCATATGTCTGCAAGTCTCTATTTTCCCTTGCTGTACAAAGGTGAAGAGTGGCTCTCAAGTTACGCTTGTACAGGACCTCATAGTTGGCCACCCCACAGTTCTGCTACTAGCCACTGCAGAACTGTCCTGATGCTGGTTTTGGGACCTGCTTTTGCTCTGTGTGTTCCTTCCAGGCTGTATCACTTCTAGCACAATTACTGGTCTTAGGAATTTTCTGCAAATTTCACCATAGTTTCGGCAGAGAAGGGCCTAACGACATCCTACTATACCTTGCTTACTTTATGCGGTCAGAGATGCTTTAGGTTTTTATCCATCCACATTCAATGATAGTGAGGAGAAAAACACCCTAAGGAGGAGCTTTTCTGCTCCAGTGGGATCCACCAAAGTCTTTTCCATCTTGTACAACTGCAGGGAGTGTAAGGGCTACAGCCATTATTTTTGTCTTTTGGAGATAAATAAAATGTCATCATATTCAATCGGAGCAGTAAAACCTCAGATCACACAGCTTAGATGTTTTACAGGTACTACAGCTTTCTCTGACATACAATCAAAAACTTGCAGAGATAAGTCTGTGAAACCCACACTTAAATCACTGGTGAACGCCGACCTTACTATTCTCCGACTCACCTGGAGATTTTGCATATGAGGCATGAAAGCAGGAGAAATTAATCAAAGCATATGAAGCCAGGAAGAAATTGGAGATGATGGGAGCAATGGTATTCAGTTCAGCTGCAAGACACACACACAATTCAGACATAGGCACCATTTTCCTAGGTTGTAGATAGCTTTTTCCTGACTGCTTTAAATCTGGATACTATCTGAATTTGTTATCCAGGGATAGTTTGGGTATTTTCCTGTGGTACTAATTTAAGGCCACCTTTATATACCTTCATTCATATTAGTTTGTTTGCTCATTTTAATAATACGTATGCTATATAAGGTTATACTTGATACTCCGCTTCTACAGACTGCCTCTTAGTAATGTGGATCTGGTGTAAATTTCAGAATTTTAAATATGTAATTTAGAGGACAGGTATGTTTCTCAAAAGGCTTATAGTTAAAATTTGTTTTGCTTTTTAAATGGCAAGCTGAATTCTCTCTACTAAACTTCCCATTTATTTAGTGTCACACAGTTTGAAACTGAAAGGTTGGAAAAACTAATTTTAAAATTCCAACACCCCCACATTACTGCTGATAGTGATAGCACACTCAGTACAGGAGCTGGGATTTTCTGCCACCAGTGCTGGCAATTTGGGCTGTGCTTTAGAGCTGATTGTAAGGAAGGCTTGGCAGAATAGGCCTCTTAATTATCTCAAAATTATTTCACATCCATATGCAATATGAACTGGAAATACATTTTCAAAGTTGGATATTGCCTTATTTGATACAGTTCTAAGCACTGCCCTCTCAAAGTGAAGTGAACAGGAGTTGCACCTACTTAGCATCTTTGGAAACGAGGCTCTAGTAGTATTGAGATACTACCAGAGTCCCTGTTTGTTTCTCTTTGCTTTAAGAATAAGGAAATTGCTGCCAGGGCTTTGAGTGTGCTTACCTGACTGAAATTTTTTCTAACCATAGCTAATCATTTTATTAAAATATCAGTTTATGTAATTTCAGAACATCAGATTATTGCAGTTAGGTAATTATATACAAACCAATCAAAATGAACGCCATAGCAATCACGAAAGTGAGAACGTATCCCCTGATTGGCTCATTGTTTTTTCCATATCCTTTGGCAAAGAAGTGGAGCCCTCTGTAGACGTTGTCCTTGCAAAGAGCCTAGTAGACAAATCAGAACTTAATTCTGCTAAGCAGTGCTTTCTTGCATCAGAAGAAATTCGCTGTCTGAGTGACAGCTTGCTAGGCTTTTGCTAAACAGAAATTAAATCTATCGTAGTACTTCAAGTACATCTACTGCTATGGCAAATAAACATTCAAATAAGGTGATAAGCCAATATCCTGCTAAATTATAGCAGCAAAACAAAGTCACAGGCATTTGACACTTAGTGCTTTAAAAAGACGTTAACAAAATATCTAAATAGAGTCTAAATTGGAGGAAACTGAACCAGAAATCAGTGGTTTGGTGTAGGTTGAGCAAGTTATCTTTCTGTCTCATGCCCTCTGTTCCCATTCTGTCCCCATTGCTGCTTCCTAGGCAGCTTGCAGACAGCCTGTTGGAGCGCAGCTGCCAGCACAGGAACGAGGGCTCCTCCATATTCCTGGCATTCATGAGTTACAGGCTGGCTTTCTGTAAGGAGATAGAAGTGGTCCTGAAAGTAGCCTTGAAGCTATCGATAACAAGCACACATGTATCCCCCACTCCTGCCGCCAAGCTGAGCTCTGACCAAAGGAACATCATGACCCTAAATGCTCACCCCTGTATGAGGGTGATCAGACCTGCCTATTGCTGTAGAAAAACATTCTACATACTGTTTTCCCTGCCTCTTCCTCCTACATGTCAATATTGTTTAAATATCACATTTGACACATAGAATTCAAATAAATTGTTTGTCTTTGAAGTAAAACAGAGTATAAGGAAATGGATATTTTGATTTTACCTGGAAAACTTTGGGTGCACTGACAAGAGATGCCAGAGCTGATGACAGAGTAGCAGAAAAGATGCCAGCTGTGATGAGAGGACCAAAGCCAGACACCATACTCATCACCTTTAGAAAAAAGAAGGAAAAAAGAATAGTCAGACTTGCATTTGGATACTTTTTTTTTTTATCACAGATCCACGTAAGTACTCTGTTTCTGCATGTCTCAGCTTTTCACAGTTATAAATTCAATATACTACAAACCAGCTGTGAGGTAAGGGAGTACAGTTATTCCTGTTTTAGTGAAAAGCAACTGAGGCATAGCCAAATTTTTATACAAACCTGCAGCTGTCTGTTGAGGCAAATGAGTACTCTGTGAGGTTTTCTTACCTCCTTTACTAACTGGTTGCTATAAGTAATAGCCTGTGCTTGATGGGTAAATAGTCAGTTGTAGCAAGAAGGGAAAATGGAAACAGCAGGAAAGAGCACCAGTGTACTAAATGTGGTTGGAGGGACTTCAGTTTGTTTCCTTTTGTTTTGTTTTTATTATTATTTAATATGGCTAAAAAAGGGAGAGAATGTGTGACTGTACTGGCACAACAGCCGCGCTGCAAACAGCAATGATGGGCACCATCAGGCCTCCCTCAGCCCTTCCCGAGGGGCCTTTCCTGGCCACGAGCACCATTAAAACAAAAGGGCTGTTAAGTTCAGAAGCACCACAGAAGGAAGCAAAAAGATGAAGTGGTTGGATGTGATTGCCAGATGCTTTTTGGTGTGTAGGAAGTACTCCAGGAAAGAACCAGTTAATTCTGGAGATTTGCCAGATGAAGACATTAATTTTTCTAACTTCAGTCTGGCAAGGATAATGCAAGAAATGAAACTCTGTTCATGGCTTTTGTGAGGTCACTGTTTTTAAGGGTTCCCCCCGAGTCTGGGCAGCTAAACTGAGGTGGGAGTGAGGATGGAAGCAAAGTAGTCTGTGAAGGAAGGAAAAGTAGTCTGTGACAGGGACAGCATATCCCTTTAAAGGTGGTTACCAGCCCTGTCATTTAGCAGAACCAGCTTGGAAAAATCAAGTGTCTTTAAAAGCTCCAAAGGGCTAGTTGAAAAGCAGGTGCGGGTAGGTGGTGAGCTCCTCTGGTGGCTGTGAAGCAGAGGGGCTGAACAGACATCTGGGATCCATGGTCATGATGCTGCAGAACTGCTTTACTTTGATCCTTTGCCTAAGCTTTATTTTGAAGAATAAAAATGGCAGATAGTATCCCTCTGGCCTAGGAGAAAGATCCCATTACTTTTCACTTGATTTTTCACTTGACTATTTTTGGATACTTTTTTTTTTTTTTTATAAGAACTCAGAACTCTGGCTTTTGTACTGTGGCACAAACCTCTAACAGCAACCACAGCACCCCTGAGGTAAAATCACATTCATGTGTAACGAGCAGTGAGATGAGCTGCTCATCTGACAGGAGTTCCTGAGGTCTCTGTTAAGTCTAGGCTTTGAGTTCGAAGGTGTTGGAGCATATGCTACTGCATGGTACTTGTTGAAAGAGGAGGTGAAGACCTTACCAGAGTGCTGGGAAGGCTAGTGATGGCAGTGTGAAGGTAATATGGAATGCAGGGACTTTTCCCTTTGATTATTCCTATAGTTTTTGACTTTTTTAAGATAAAAGTGGATGTGCTGTTGCAGTCAGTTGTCAGTAAATAATATTTTTGCATGTTTGTACTTATGTATTCATGTATTGCTTATGATTATACATATTTCATTAAAACCTGAAAATTATTCATCAGCCCATAATCACATGGCTGATTTTTGCATCTGGAAAAATCATAGCCTAGGTTGCAGGCAGATGATCCATTGCAGCTCATTCCAGATATAACTGTATCATTGATGTTCCCAGTAGCATCTCGTACAACACAGGAGGCTGTGGAAGCAACAATATATTATTATTTTCCTTCTTTGTGACATCAGAATAATGTTCTTGTCATACTTTGACTCTTAGCCTGTATACATTTTATACGATCACTGCCTCAGTGTCATCCCAAAGAGTAATGTTTTCATGTTAGGCAGAGATTACTTCCCTGTTTTGTGGCTTAGTTTCTCATGTTATCTGTAAGCAACTATTTACTTCATTAGTCAACTGGTTGACTGTTTTAAGAGTAACAGAAGACTAGCATTTTTCTGAAAGTAGACAACCAGACACTCTGGAGATCAAGAACACATTAACTGAGAAGTATATTGTCAGTCTGTGACCACTTTTACAAGTGTTGGTATTCAAAGGTAACATGTCAGTGAGGGTCTTAGGTCTGGATATACTTTCTTTTTTGGTATAACAAGGACACACAATTGCTTTAGAGACCCAGATCCTTAGCTGTTTAAATTGTTACAGCCCTACAGATACCAATACAGTAAGAAAAACTTTAAACAGGAGAAATTGCCTATATTCTTTATGTTTAATAATAACATTTATGCTTTTTTTTGTTTGCTTCCAGAAATGGGAAAAAACATACAGAGTTAACTTAAAATGCTGATCTCTACATTTTTAGCAGCCAAAATGTAAGTTTATATGGTATCTTCAAATATGTCAAAAATGTTGTTGAGAATCCCAAAGTAACCATTATCTATTTAGCAAATCAGTATGCAAACAGGAGAAAAAAAAAATAGTATTGCAGTGAAAAGTAAACAGCTCTGAAGCTGAAATACAGCTCTCGCTTATGAGAACAGAACAATATATTAACATGGATTTATAACAGAAAGTGAAGAATGACTGCCTCAATGGTAATTACAGGTGAAATTTAGATCCAAATAATGCGACATCTGAGCTGAAACTCGACTTCAGTATTCCGTCTTTTGCATAAAGAACAAGGGCCACTAAAGTCAGGAAGACTTGAGATTCATCTCCCGGGAAAGGGAGTACCCTACAGGGCTTTCATACAGTGCTGAGTTATTTGCTTATAAGCAAGAGTGTCATTTACAACACTCTTTATTACAGTACTGTTCAAATAGAAGAAGAAAAATCTTTATTTCTTGAACAGAGATTTATTGTACCCTTGTAATGAGAACTTAATTGCATACTCCTCCAACAGAGTTCATGGTTTCAGTACAGGTCTCCTTTTTTCATTTGTGTCCATTTTTGTTACCTCACATTCCAATATTGTAGAGCAGTTAGTAACATAGGGCATCTTCTTGAAGAGAGGCAATTGGTTTGTCTTTGACATACAACATATAAAAGAAGCATGTTACCATGTCACTCATGAGTGCTCAGTAAGACTAATGAGAGCAAGCAGAAGCCATATGAAACTTCAGTGTGAATGAGAAACAAAAGATGAGCAGATTGAAGAGAGGTTCCTTGAATCTTCACTACACTCATGGATACTGAAGGCTAGTGGTCTTCGTCACTGAATCAAATGCAAAAGTAACCATACAAGTTCTATGAAAATCCTTTTTCTATTGCTGTGTAAACTCAAACAGGGCAAATACCTTCCAGCTGCCAAACAGGGACTTTTGTTTCTGCTGATTCTTTCTTTCTGTTTGCTGTTTTTACATACAATAAAATCAAAGCAATTATCTGTACATAATAAATCCACAGGATGAAAAAGCATTGAGGTTAATCACTCATATGCATACCAGGCTTTCAAACTTTCTTGACTGTGTAAATTAAGACATGAAACTGAGGTTCTGTACTTACCTGCACATATTGCAACGCCTACATAAGCAACTGTTGTTATCAGAATGGCCAGCATTGTTCCTTTGGGTATCGCACCTTGTGGATCCTAAAAATAAAGCAGTGACCCAAACAACATGGTGAGTTCACATGCTGCAATCCAATTGCATTTGCATACTAGTGAGTCCTACTACACTGATACGAAGATACTTTTAGAAGGTAGACTTTTATCACTTAGAGCTGCACCGACATCTCCTGTCCCAGCACACAGATAGCCCTGAAACAGTCAGTGGTGCAGCGCTCTTACTGCTCCTAGCGAGGGATATTCTGCAGGAGCGGAGCTAATGCTTACAGCAGCAGGAGAGTCCTGATCTCTGCATTTCTGGATGCTCCAAACTCCCCTTATATTGCAATGAGCTTTATTTTAATGTCTTAATGATAAAACGGGTAAATAGTTACCGAACTAACCATCTAGTTGCTTGATTCAGTACAGTGGGTCCAGATGATTGCTTGCTGGTCACCTCCAGGCCATGAGACTATTCCATTCAACATGATGCCTTTTTCTCTAGCAGCAGGTAATAGTTGTGCAGGCAGCCACTTTAAGATCTGATTACAGCTCATGTTCCTGTATTAACTTAATGCTAGCCCTTCCGTGCCTTCATAAAGATCTGGCTTTTGGTGTAAACAATTGTTTAAGCAAGTGTAATGCACTTCTGCATTAATGCAGTTTATGAGGTTGTCATTACACTTGTGTGGATGACAACGCTGGAGCATTTTTGGTTAATCAGTAAGATAGCTGCATATAGTCACCCTGAACAGAATACAGTAACTTCATGATTAGCAACTAGTAATTGTTAGCTCTTGTGTCTTGACAACAAACTACTACTTCTCATTGTTTTGACTTTTAATCTAGATGATTTAATAAGGCTGGGTTATAATGTTTATAGACTGGCTCGCAACAGTATCAGCTTCATTCATGCAACTGGAAGTAAAAGAGTCCAATGGTCTGCATGATACATTGTAATTTTAAAGGGTATTTCAATACAAACCAACCTTATAATTTAGTGTGCTGTTTGTTTCTGCTAGGAAGCACTCTGTGAATTGTCTTCTTAAGTTCCTTTAGTGAGTTTTTTTTTTAGTCATAGATGCCTGGAATACATTTTAGGCCACAAATTTTTGTACTTTTATAACACTAGGCTCATTGTGTGGAAAAATAATAATTAATATATTTTTTAAATGAGGTAAGGGCTTATTGAACTGAAAAATAACTTCAAAGTTATTTCACCTCCATAAGACCTTTTACCCCCAGATCATGGTACCTTTAATTTATACAGTTTTCGTGTGCATGTCTTAGGTCACTGTTGTTGTAGAGCCTTCTGCTTCAGTCTTAAACACTATAACCTTAAATCCTAAGGTTAAAGCTTCTTACTGCTTTACAGCTTTTAAATTATATTAATATTTAAACACATTCAATATGCTGTCAGCATTTTCAGGCCTACTCCGAAACCCTCGGAAGTCTCTAGGAAGATGAGCTCTTTCTGTGAGTAGGCTTTGGACTAGCCCACTACTAGAGTGTGTACTGCTACAGAAGCATGTACATAGGTGGTTGACAAATTCTAAAGAAAGTTTGGTTCATCAGTCTTACACTTTAAATACTTCTCAGCTTGTCTTTTAGATTTCTGGGGAGGCTGGCTAATTTAATTAGACCTGTCCAATGCATCTAAACATGCTCAGTGGGGAATCTGCAGCCTGGAGGAGCTGGTCATAGACCTCTACTTATTGCCAGACTGAAACAACTGCAGGGAGCCAACAGGAGAACTGGTTCCCTTGGTCTGTTCAGACTCTTTCAAATACCTTATGAAAGAAGTGCTGTTGCTTTGGGATCTTGCCATAGATGGAGAACACCGTATATGGCAAAATAATTATTTTTGCTTGATAAAAGGATGGAGATTGTGTGAGGCTGACTCAGTCTCAGTGGACAGAAGTACAATGATTTTTTTAAATTAAAAATGGAATCTCATAAACGTTATTAGTGGCTCAGTTTCTACGTATTTCTCTCTGTGCTTGGCTTCAAAAGCAGTCTTCTGCTTTTGAAGGAGATGAGGCATGCAATCAGTGTCAGGAAGGGAAACAAAACTGGCTGTCAGGGTTGGTAGGATGCTGGTGAACTTGTGACTACTATGCCAATACTGAAATAATAGACCTTTGGTTGAATCTTTAAGGTACTAAAGATAATGGTTCTATATGATAAAGCTAAATAACATCATTTGACATGCTGGGGCAGTCTTGGTGTGAGACGGTTCTTTTTGGTGACTTTTTAGTGTTTTTTTGTTTGTTTGGTTGGTTGTGTTTTTTTTTTTTTGAGCACTAGATTCCAAAACATGAGTTATGGATACCCCACTGCCCACCCTGGTGCATTTCTGAAATTCTTGTAATGCTACAAAGTCTTGCATTGCTGTATGTTTACTAGAGATGTTTTACAAAATGATCTGCTGAGCTTTGAATTAGTTAATCTTTGTGTTTAGCTTTAAACACTCTTTGCATTGAACACACTGTGCAGAGTCTTGAAAACTAGGGGGCACTCAAAGTTAAAACTAAATTCTTGTCTGTAACTTACGAGTATGTTTAGATACTGGAAGTACCATCTTGTGCAACTGCTATACTGCAAGAGGAGAGTGAGGACTTGACAGAACAGCCACAGCAAGACATTTAGGCACCCTTGGACCTCCTTTCCCTTTCTCCTTGGGTGCCTTTCTTTTGTCACAGCTTCAAACCTGCATCTTTTCCTTTGAGCAGCAGTATTGACAAGGGATTGGGACATACTTGCTTTCATTAAATAGTCTGTTTATTTTGCCCTTGCTATGACCCTGAATAGAAAAAAGGTGGTCTCGACTCATTCTTTTGTGTACAAACACGAGCTTTACAGGTATGTTTTTTGGGATGATGTTACAGGAAATTTCGCAAAAGAGCACCAGGAGACACACACATAATTTCTCTATGTGATATTCTGCAAATGGTCCATTAATGCTACATTACTGCAGGTTATTGAAATATGCTTTTAAATGATACAGCAACCCAAATCTGAATGCAGTAATTTGTGTAAATATCCATAAAGTATTATGAAAGAAAATGTGAACTGGTATTTTTAAATAATAAAACTAAAACAGGTACTTAAAAGTGAGAGTTTTGCTTCCCAAAATCAGACATGATTTAAAACTGAATACAGTGCTGATTCATAATCAGTTTTCTTGTTCTTTTTTTCAGCCTACAGATAGGATTATGAAGTTAATGAAATACATACTTTCAGATCTCCTGAGATATTGGCTCCTGCGAGAATGCCAGTGGCAGCTGGGAAGAAAATGGCAAACACCGAGAAAAATCCTTCTCCACTTCTGAAATCCGGTCCAAAGTTTTCTGCAAATATTGATGCTGCAAATATAGGTGAAAATGAATCATGTTAATAGGATTTGATTCCAGAGTTACTTATAATGAAGGAGGTGAATAATCTAGTCTTTCACGTCTGGACGGCTGGGTTTGAATCTGTCTCATATCATAAGCAAAGTGAATTTGATTTCCTCAGTCTGGTCCCCAGTAGGATGTGTTTGTCTGCATCTCAGAGCTACAGATCCATATTGAAGTGACAGGAGTGTCACTACAGCCCGTGGACTTAGCTCTGTGTAAAGGTTTGCCTGTTCTCTGCTGATATATAAATGACTCAAACTGCAGCTAACTGTGCTGTCAGCTTCAGCAGCAGAGAGACAGACTCAAAATTAAAGATGAAATAAAATCCCTTGGTTTGCAAGCTTATTTAAACTTGGGCTAAAGATCCTGATCTTGTGACCTTTTTCAGTGGAATTCTCAACTCAGTATGAAGCCACAAAGAATGCAAAGTTACTATTCTATGATAGACAAGCAGTACTTGCCTTGGTAATTAAAAAAGCCTTTTGCCTTCTTTTCGTTGTTAGTAGGAATGACTGTCCCAATAAAGAAATTTGCAATGGCAGTAAGGAGAACAACTAGAAGAATAACTTGAGCCTGTTAATAGAAACAGAAAGATTTTCCTGATGATTTTAATTTGCATTGACTGTGGAGATGGCTATATAGTAACTGATGTTTTTGTGTCCCCTGTGACAGATTACAAATTTTTGTAGTCCTAGAAAACACCAGGAATCAAGACAGCTGAAAAAAACCAAACTGCTATCAGCTAATGACAACAGCAGATAGTTTTTTTTTTTTTTAACTAAGTGTTTATAAAATAGATAGTTATAATTTAATTTTACATTAGTTTCTTTACAGGAAAAGGGAAAATGAAACAGTTAATGCATAAATATCAAGTATGAGACAATTTTATGTTATATAATTTGTTTAGTTGCAGTGGGTTGTCACTTCAAGGGTTATAATATCTAATTGGTTTTCTGATCTCTTTTATAAGTAGTTCTAAGTTTCCATCACAGCAGAATATGAAAATAAGGGTCTAATTCTGGACCTGATTTCTATACTCTGAAGTATTTCCATTTTTAACTCTTTTTTTTAAGGTGAAGGAATAGCAGAAATCATCAGAGATTAAGGAACGGATAGGAAGGATTAAGGAATAGAGCTCTCCTGCTGATCAGAGCTTGAGAGAGTACAGTGATAAAACCATATATTGTTTTAACTACTGTTTATTCTGTCAAACTGCATCAAAAATACGGGCAAAAGGGGCACTTGCCCAAGGCTCTAAATGATGCCATGAATTATAAAAATCAATATAATCAAGCTGTCTGTGGAACATAAACTTCCTCTTCCCTCTTAAATGAATGTTCAAGGAAGACCACAGAGTAATAGTGCTTTCACTGAATGTAATGATTAAACTGTTATTGCTTTTAGAAAGGTTAAGCGTAAACTGAAGCTGAGTGCTTTTGAAAATCCCACCTGTTGTATAGCATTCCTCACACACAAACCCTGTACAGTACTCTAACATACTGCTTGCTTGTATGTTCTTTTAAAGCTTTACCTTTGCTTCCCATTCCATGCCGGCAACAGAGATGCCAAGAAGACATACAACAGTTATGGTACCTATTATTCTGATGTCATTGGACTCATCTACCATTATCGTATCACTGTCCTGAAAAGAATAAGGAATGTTGTTAGGACCAGTCTTTTTCTGCTCCGCTGGTGAGAGCAGGTAACAAGGTGAAATAGAAAGGAATGAGTTGTCATAGTTCAGTTTCAACGTTTTGTGACACCAAGTGTTTGTATTTCATGCTCCAGCTGGCTCTTTGTAGCTGGGGTTATTTGACTGTTTAATTAGGTATCTATCCCCTTTTCTGTTTTTTGAGGCTCTTGTTGAGAAATGTATGACATATTCATAAGGTAGAAATAATGGAGCATTACATAACTATGCTCTACAGCATAGTTAGAAAGACCAGCATCTTTCCTGCTGCAGTTGTCCCTTAAGCCGCAGCTAAAAAGTATCACCATTTAAACAAATACTTAAAAAAAAAAANACTGTTTCAGCAAATCCAACTACATACATAGCAACTGCCACAGCATTTGCAAAAGCAAAGATAAGTCCTATAGATCCACCAAACTCTGGGCCTAGACTTCTTGAGATGAGATAGTATGCTCCACCTGCAGACAGAAATTATTGTTATTTCAGCACAACTAAATGCTCAGTTCTTGCTCATTTTTCTCACATAATACCACAGGAACCTCTATTTTAAGCCTAACAAACATAATAAAGATTTACCTATATGAATAGAGGACACTGAAAAACAAGGAATGTGCTTTGTACTGGTTCTGCCTTCAGACTCTTCTGAATGGCGTTCTACTGCGGGAATCCTTTTAGTACATATTAGCGTGCAAAACTGGCCCTTCAAACAATTTTTCATGATACATCATATAGCAACATAGAGCAGAGAAAACCTCACCTTTAGACAGGTTCTACCTTGGATCCATCCCAATGTTGTCATGAAAAATCATGTACTGTGATACATTTTTAAAGCTCCCGCAGAGTGATGCAATGAGTCGTTAATCTTTTTTTTGAATATCACCGTAAATGGAGCTTATTACTTCCTCATTTAATTATTTCATCCCATCTCACTTAATATTTATTGTCCGGAAATGTTTAAGATTATGTAAGTTTTAATTTACTGTTGTTCCGTTGAGAGATATCACCCCAAATATATTTATTTATTCTCATTTTGCTTATAACACAGTTATCTCAGTTCCCATTTTTTTCTAATTCAAATCTGCAGATTTTTGTACTTTTCATGAGATGATATTCACTTACCTCCTCTTACTACTCCATTAGTGCAAATGGCAGACATGGAGATACCTGTTAATGTTGTTACTACTACACTCAGAGCAATAACTATGATTCCAAGACCTGAAAGATTCGAAAAAGAAGGTATATTCAAGTGTATTCAAATACCTGTTCTGCTTAAATGATGTAGTAAGAACTTGCCGTTTTCCACAGAGGTTAGGACAGACTAGTTATAACTTTTTAAGGCTCTGAAATGTACTAAAACTGTGTTTCATAAAATACCTGACATGCGCTTTACTTTTCCAGCGAAACTGTTTACTCATCTTTGAAGAAGTAGCTGAAATGTAAGGAGTATTATGAAGAATTATACAGGAAATTATTAAATTGAAGATATCCATTGATCTGCATAATAAGATAAAAAAGAGGAAGAGTGCTTCGTGCTCAGTTTGTCCAAGGGTATCCAACCTGGAAGGCTCTGAATAAGAAAGGCCTGCTGAAAGGTAAGAATGGAAGAAGTCCATGAAAAGCCAGATGCCATTCCTCATTCAGCATTAGGCAGAAACATCTGAAATGTACTTCACAGACTGAACTGAAATCTGGAATTTATGAAAAGTGACAATTCAAACATGCCATAAATTGTGATTAGAGTTGGTTAGAATTGTTACCTTCCAGTTCCTGCTGATGTACCATTTGGTTTATCGTCCCTCTGGTTTGCATCATATGAAAATAATACATAAAGATCTTTTGGGGCTTGAGAGCATTAGTAACCCTAAAGATTTTTACCTCCACGGACAAACCCATTAGTTGCTATTGCAGAAGTTGACAACCCAGTAATTGAGGTTACCATCGTGGCGAGAAGAATTATGATTACTCCAAGACCTGTCAGTAATAAGAAGATAAAATATTTTACTCATATTCCATGATTCCTACAAATTATTCTCTCTCTGAATTGAATTTTCAGGCCAGAATCAGAGCAATAAACTGAAAGATGGTTTGTTGACCACTTGGAGTTTGCAGAACACTTCCAAGGAGTCCATGTTGCAGTAGTAAATTATTCCAATCAGTCTTCAGGCAGTGATGCTTTCTGATACGAGCACCCTAGCCAGAAGCTCTGTTATGATTTTCAGAGGTTTTCCTCATTAGCTGAATGAAATGAGCAAGCAAGTATCCCTTGGCATGAATGCTTATATCAGCCTTCAATATACATCCTGGCTGTTCAAGAGAAGAGATTAACCAGAGCTCTTTTAAGAATGCTTCTGTCTTTCACCAGTTAGTTAAATATTGAATTGGAGGGAGACTGGCTGTATAGTTTCACAGTGCACCAGGACAAAGAATCTATCAGGCAGAGAAACAAGACCTGAGTGTGATCGTTCTATACCCTTACTTGCCAGGCTGTCAAGTGCTGTGCTTTTCCACTCTCTCTTCATCTCCCTTTTTCCCTGCAACAAGTAGTTTTAATCTAATGCAATATCAACATTGGAAAATGGGAATGTTGATTTTTAGATGCCATTTACTTTGACAAGTAACCTGTAATGGGAAATCTTACAGAATTTAGTCTTCTTTTTTTGCTGATATCACAAAATCATATAATTAAATGTAAACAATCAAACGTCTGAAGATCAGTATTAGTGATAGGTGAACTCAGTTTCAGTAAGGCTCTGAAATTTGAGTATGTTTCCAATCTACAGCTATATGGTCAAGTTTCTGTTAACTTTGTGAAACTGTGCTAGAAACTGTATGAGTAGAAGGTGTCTAGTACGATTTAGAATCATAGAAACATCGGTTGGAAGTGATTTCTGAAGGTGTGTAGCTCAGCCTCCCAGTCAGAGCTGAACTATCATCAACACAGGATTTAAATCAGTGATGGGTTTGGCTCGTTGGGTCTTGAATCCCCCAGCCTCTTTGGGTTACATGTTTGAATGCTAGACTACCTACCCAGTGAAAAAGTTTTTCTTTGTGTTCCATTGGGACCTCCTGAGCTACAACTGTGGCCACTGCTTCTGTTATATTTTCTGGTACTATGAATAAAAGTTTGGCTCTATAGTTTGAGAATACTTCCTTGTTTCAAGTCAGGTGAAGAAATAGTAAGACATTTTCTCTCAACTTTATTGCTTCTATTCCCATTTCTGACTATGAGAGAAAGAAGAAGAGAAAAAGGAGAAAAAAAAAAAGAAACAATTACAGTTTGGTGCAAAGCATTGAATCAGTTCTTAGTTTTATCTGAACTTGCTAGTGCTTATGCAATAGCTCTCTTGTTTCTGTAAGGTACAGAGGTCTCCAGTGTGGAAATGAAGATTATACGTTGCATGTAACAATATTTATTGACCAGGGCTCCTCCAAATTGAAACTTGGATCCTACAACTGACATACAGCTAGAACTACAAACATACTGATTTATCTGCTGTATTTCTACCTCCTGGCTTCCAGATGAGACTCCTGACTTCAGCTTGTACTGGAAGGTTACAGACATCCAGCCTCTGAATGAATGTTCTTTGCTGCTTAAATTATAGCCACATTATCACAATCCTTTAAGAGCAATGTAATGCAGGAAATATAACACAGCATAGGATATTTAAAGTGATTTGAGCCTCTAATAAATTGTTTACCCTATTGATTTCTGAACTCCTTTTTATAACAAGTCATGGACTTACTTTGTATGTGGTCCACATTAAAAAAAAAAAAAAAA
>VXAL01014009.1:341836-361661 GCA_013399475.1 Chauna torquata
CCTGTAAATTTTGTGCCCAAGAAGTGGCTGAATATGACTTTTAATCAGCTGTTAAGTCTTAAATTGAACGTCAAACACATTATTCTTAAACTTGTTTTAAAATTGTTTGGCAAGTACACATGCATCCTGAGCAGTAGTTTTCTGGAGTTTTCTATTAGATTTCACAAGTCATGTTGTAAATGTGTATGTGCTAAGTAGGGTCAAATATTTTGCTAATTTGATGAGTAATATCTGCTTGGGAAGGCCTTAATGTTAATTTTTAAAAAGATTTTAACATTTAAGAAGAAAACTGCATAAAGTAAATCAAGTGAACCAACCAAAGCATTACTGTAATATAACCTAGTGTAACAATTGTAATATTTGGGGCCAAATTTTCAGTTAACATAAATTTGGTGTTTTTCCCTTTAGTGCTTTTGTTTAACCATTCCGTGTATAGGTACAAGTACAGACTTTGGAGAGTCGCCAGATGATAGGAGGAAATACCAGACTGGTTTTGGACCTTGAACCTTATCAGAACCAGCCTGTCCCTTTTTTCCCAGTTGATGATAAACACTGGACCTAGTTTTTTCCCCTCTAAGAGTTTTTGCCCAAGACAGCCTATCAGGATATGGAAATAATGTTTTTTTCCCTCTCTTTGGCCCTCTAATGATGGGAATATAAATGGTGCCCAGATATTGGTTTGACTCATTTAATTTCCATGTTAGTAGCAGTACCCAGTGAAATCCCCAAGCTTTCATGATGATGAGCTTCCATCACTGTTCTCTTTAGGCAACTTGGCTAGAGACTTAAACTCATTGCTTACAAGACATTCAGAAAATACATTGAGAAATTATTCAAATGGAATCTGATGTCTCATTTTCAGAAGTAAGACTAACCTCCTTACATAAGACATGCAATTTTAAAAAGCAATAGCAAAGCAATAAACCATAAGAAATGAGGGTCTGCTTATCAATTAATTAAAACGGTAAAATTAAATGTGAAAGCAGAAAGGCTATAACTGATGTTGGTGCAAATTAATGCTAAAATCCGTTTAAAGTTTAGATTGAAACCTAGGCATATGGCTGCTGAGAAAGTTGTTCTAAAATGAATTACTCTTGCCTATGGCTATTCTCACACCTCAAAACAAAGTAATACTTCTTGATGATCTCAATAAGTTACTAAACTGCCCTTAAAAACTAATTTTGCATGAAACCCCAGAGCAAAGTCTTGGCAATATTAAGATGCAGAATTTTCATGGCAAGGCATATACTTATGAGTGCCCTGGGCTGTACGCTCTTATTTGGTATGCATCATAAAGTCAGCAAGCACCCCTTTGTCAGGCACAGTGCTAGAGCCACGTATGGAGCACTGCAAAAGTAGGTAAAGTTCTTCCGCTTCATTCTGGAATGTTTATTATTATTTTTTTCTTTTTTTCTTTTTTTTTTAACTTGTGTCTATAAGTTTGTGCCTAGATTTTTTTTTCTTAATGAGCATTTCATTAGTATTTGTTTTTTTTAAAGCTCAGTCTTGCTCAAGTAAAACTTCTTGAAGTTACTGTATTTTGCTGGAAGTTAGACTACAGCCATGCAAAATTTTGGAGATGTTTCTATTCAGTGTTTCATTTCAGCCATTAACAAGGCAGTGAATGATACTCATATTCAGTCTGAATTTGAGCATTGAGTTTTATCCAAGATGAGGAGAGCTGAGTTCCAGAGGTCAGAGTTTGGACTCCAGCTCATGTCTACTTAGTATTTCCATTCTGTGAGCATACAAATTGAAATGCTTGCCATCAGCCCTTTGGATTTGTGCTTTTCATGTCATCTGGGTGCCAGTCAAAGATTAGGGCCCCATTTTACTTATGAACATGTAACACAGTGACACTGCCATCGCAGTTCACGTTTCTGTGTTTCCCCACAGCTGCAGCTGCTATAAAAAGGAAGCTGTACCACACAACAGCTACTGATATGTTGCACCTTCCTGAGGTGCTTCTAGTTGCTGGAGGTTCTTGCAGTGTTTTGAGCCCTTTCCTCACTGACTGGTTTCATTAACACTCAACTACATGGAGCCCATCTCCCAGGGACTGGGATCTGGGAAATGGATTAATTAAAATACACAGTGAAGAAGCAAAGATACAATACGCTATGAAGTGTACTTATTTAGTTTATATGAAAGCTGTAGCAGTTTTAATAACTTAGTTTTTCATAGTACACTAGTATCTAGTGCTGTGCTATAGTTAACATCGTGATGAGATGAGACCTCCTTCCAGTTCTGTTTTCATCTTTGCAGAGAAGTGTGAAGAAGTGTTGTTTTTAATATGCAGATGACAAGGTTTGGGATTCACAGATAAGCAAAGTGCGAACTCTTAAAGGTTAACTCTGTAGACACATTATAAATTGGCCTGAGTCACAAAGTTTACATCTGTTACAGGATCTAAATACAAATTTCACCAAAGCTCAGAAATATTCAAATGTGATGATCATATGCATAGTTAACAGATCTATACCTCTAAGCAGTAATTTGGCTGTAAGTCTGGAAAATTCCAATAGTTTGGAGGATTAACATATTTTACCCTGGCAAGCATTTGAAAACATTATTTAGTTCAACATGCAAATGCACATCTCAGATTATATATTAATCATGATTGTGTATAGTTTATCCTCTTTATCCCTTTCGCTGTTGAAAATGATATTAAATAAGATACATACCAATTCCTGCTTGACCTACGATCCAGGAAAGTCGAATGAAAAGCATCACGCCCCAGATATTGAGCATACATCTTACCTAGGTTTTAAGCAAACAATACAGCATTAAGCGTAACACTGAAAGTAGTGTTAATCGGAAGCACGATAGTGTGCATTGCAAGCTTTTAAAAAGCACCCCAAACCTCCCTCAAGTCCACCTCCCTCTCTTACTTCCTTAAAAAGATTAGTATTGTGGAACTAATCTTAAATTTTATTTTCCTTTTTTTTTAATTTTCTTTGGAAATGCAGATAAGTTTCTCACCAGCACACCCTTCACCCATCCGAACTTGACAAATCCTGTTTTGTTTTCTTCTTCCTTGCTGGCTGCTGTCTCATCTCCAGCACTGCTTTCTCCATTAGCCACTCTCTCCACTGAGCCAGTGCTCACGGCTATGTTCTGAAGGATCACACAGAAAGCAAACACATTTTTGTGTCAAGCAGAGGACACCTGGCTGTGTAAGAGAGACATGGAATAAAGGAGTTCCAAACAAGATCAGGTTTTACTGTCTCTGGAGTAGAGTGCAATACTCTACTGGCACCAGGCATCAGTAGGTGGGCTTGCTAACAGCGAGAAAAGATAAAAGAATCACTTAAGCAGAGTAAATACGTCATTATCTGATGCTAAATTATTTTTAGTGTAAAGTGTATTCAACATATACGTTGTGTTGATATGTTAGCAGAGCACCTAACGTAATGAGGGTCTCATGATTGGCCTCTACATGCTGCTGCAACAATTTCCGAACCATAAGTATAGAAAGAGGGATAATTGCTGACTGATGTAAAGAGACCTAGCTGAGTGCTGCATGGCAAATAAGTTATGTGAGGAGCTGTGGAATTTTCCATTGGCTAAAGTACAAACATAATTCCAGCAGCAAATATTTGTGAAAAAGTAACATATTCTTGAAAACAGTCAGAGAAATACTGGTGAAATGTGGTAAATCAGGCAGTAAATGAATAACCCTTTCTGTGGTTTATTCAGCTCTGGTTTAACTGTAGTAGATAGGATTAAGAATTGGCATATTTGTGATGTACCTAGAATAAATAGCCCAGAATTCTGCATCATTCACATCCAGTTACAGACTTAAATCTGTACTTTATCTCTTCGGTTCAGTTTAGCACCATGATGTGTTTCCTGTGGCTTGAATAGGAATTAGTCATGGTGCTGAGGTTTATACTTGCTGTCATTGCTGTTTTGTTTCTTTTAAAATTTTTTATACAAAGTTCTGACTGGTTTTGCACCGAGTTGGAATTAGGTTGACTGTTGCCAAGTATTGTCTGGGTCCTGTGCAAAGAGCCTCTGGAAGGACTATGTACATTATCATAGCCTGGCAGAGGGTCAGGAGTGTGTATCGCTTCTGGAGAGGAATCAAGATGCTTTCAGGGTTTGGAGGGGGATGAAGATGTTTCCAGATTAACTAAAGTCAAGGAAGGGAAACATCTGTGATTCTGTGAAACATGCGAGGTTTTTAGATCTTGCTTAAGCTTCAAGGCTCTCTCTGTATTTTGTCTATAGATTCAAAAAATACAATGCAGGCATAAAGACTAATTGTGTGTGCTATTTATGCTAATGTTTGGACTCCCTTTTCATGGATGGGGTCTCTAGCTCCTATGATGTAAAATTTTAGAATGCCTTTGACACAATACATTTAGGATTGTGCACACAAATGAGAAATAAGTGACTGGATAATGCATTTTGACATAGATTCAAGTTGGTGCCTAAGCGAGATAGGAATACAAGATCTATTGAAAACCCGTGACTTTAAGCTCCTGAAATACTTAGATATTTTTGATAGTTCTCACCCTAAAATAATAATGGCTGTGTTTGCTCTAAATATAGTAAACGATTAAAGCGAGTTAAGGAAGGTTATCAGAATAATATGGTTTTTGTGTGTTTGTTTATTTGCATATACAGTGGTTAGAGGTTCAAAGACAAAAAAATGAAAGGGTTCAGTGTTTGTACTTGAAACAAGTTGTTTCATTTGTACGTTGAATTAATTTGTGCTCTCACATGCCATTATCATAAATTATGGCCTGAAACCTTCCATAAATGCATTTTAAATTGGTGTGCTTTAGTCAATGATTGGTTATTTACCAAGCAGCTGTACCTGTGCTACTCATGCATTAAGGATGTGGAATAAAATTGACAGCATAGTTTGAAAAGCTACCAAAATCAGAAGTTAACTGCTTTAAAAAAAAACATAATATTTTCGTTTCTTTGTTTCAGAACAGTTTAGCCTTCGTCTCTCCTGGGGATAAAGACGATGAGCTCATCAAGTCTTCATAACAAGTGTGGAGAATAGCCAAGATGAAAATAGGTTAGATGATTTCTTATGTAAGGTAAATATTAAGCCCAAGTAATTATCACCAGCCATCAGCTGTGAAATAGCGCTTAGGCTATTTTTTTAGGGATTTAATTGGTGTTTTATGGCTTAATGTGTGCAAAAACTGACACATCTTTCTAAAAAATGACATACATTTGACTCCAGCAGTGTGGGAACTAGATATTTGAAGTTCCTTTCAGCCTGCCTTACATTCTGACATTTGAAAAATTACATATTAAAAATGTATTAAATATTAATATTTATCTTCTGATGTTAAGACAGCATCAAAGCATAATGGGAACACTTATGTGATGTTTAGAAACCTGAAGTCAAACACATGTCATTTCTTATCAGAATCTGGCAATGGGCTTTGACAGGGCAGTTGTCTTCAACAATTTGAGTTTCAAAAAAGCTGGAGAGGGAGGGGATTGCCTTGGGGTATGGTGTGGTAAGTCTAAGATTTTAGCGTTAAAGAAAAGAGGAATAAAGCATCTTCTCCAGATTTACATCTTGGGATACTAGTCTACCCCTGCCCACACACTGTTGCATTTCATCCCCTCCTTAGGGGTGGCTGGAGAGCCTGCTGCACACGGGTTCAGCTGCGCATACTGCTTTCATCTGCTGATAGGAGCTCAGCTTTTTCATACCATCTTAATGCCCTCCTCTGCTAATCTACTTTGGTGATCTCACATTTATTTATTCTTCAGAATGCCTAAATTGTATTTGATTGCATCTTTCTGTGGTGCTTTTCAGGGGAAAATCTTGGAACACTTAGCAAACATCAGAAAATTAGATTTTATGGAATCTGCAAATTTAAGGCAGGACCACATGAAAGACCACAAAGCACTTGGATGCACCACAAGCTAGGGTGGTACTTCAGGATAGTACCTACTAGCTCCTGCACTGTTTCCAAAAGCTGAGACAGTATGGTAATATCCCTGTACTTTTTAGCCTGGCAACTGCTGAATTTCTTCTAAGTTGGGAACTATCCTGTTCAGCACTAGCTTGAAAACACGGTGAAGGTCTGTCGGTAGAAGCAATTTGTCCAAGGTCAAAGAGTGAGTCCACGGGACAGCCAGGAATGGACTCCAGCCATGCTAATGGTGGGTTGTTTGTTCCAGCGCTGTGGTCAGTGGTTCCCAGACCAGGGCCGCAACCCACATAAGGGCCCAGCAGGTTGCCAGCATAAAAAAAAATCCCATTACCTCTGACATTCACCTTTGTATTTTGAGAGGCATAAGATTATCCTTCTGTAAGCTGGATAGCAGAAAAAGTATGGAAACAACTGAGCTAGACCATGCTCTTTTCTCTGCAAATGAGTAGGGCTACCAAATTCATATTCTCCCCTTTTCACATCCACTTTGCATTCATTTATGGCAATATAAATGATTACTCAGGTAACCTGTTTCTCCTTTCTATGTAAACCATTTTAAGCAGGTTTGTGGAGACCTTAATTTAAGTAAGTCAGGCAAAAACTAGGAAGCTGTCCTAATCGGATAATGAAGAACCAGATCCTAATTTTCCTAATGGCTGTTGTTTTGCTTGATTTCATTACTTTTTATGGATCTTTCTTAGGACAGGTGAATCTCCAGAGAACTGGAGTTTGAACAAGACCTTGACCAAAAATCAGATGCTTGTCCAAATTATTTAGACCTCAGAAGTATGTAAAAGTGAGTGGAATGGCAATGGGAGCATGTTTTCTCTGGAGATTTCTCATTTCAGTATTGCCTGACACAGAAAAAGGTTGTTTTTTTTTTTTTTCCTGCATATTGACACTTTCAGTCTGAGTTTGAATACAGAGGTGATCTCTCTCTTTCCAGCCCTGCCCCGACAAGTGCACAAAAGAAACTCAAGAAAAGTTTGATTTTAGTTCTGTAAGTGAGCATATCCTATGCATCTCCTCTGCTTTTCATGGAAAACTTACTATTGTGGCTTAAGGGGAAGGAGTCTGTAATTTTACCAAAGTCAGTTGTGTATTGTATTATTCCAGTAATGTTTTGCAGTAGGTTTTTGAATAGTGTAATTGTTTCAAAGTGCTTAATCTAGTTATTCTTATCCTTCAAAAGTTCTCATTACAGTTTTCCACACTATTTTGCATGGAGGTGATTCCTCCACATACAGAAATCAAGCCTCAAAAGGTCTATAGATAGGCAAATTTTGCAGAGGCAGTAACAAACAAGTTAGTGAAAATCTGATATTTGATACTTAATGTTGTTGGCTTCTCAAATGATTTGCAGTGGAAGTTCTGAATGTGCAAACCCTGAAGATTATACCTAACCAATGTATTTGCTTCTAGTAAGTAGCAATAGAGGGTGGCAAAAGTGAGGATTATCATGATAAATGGCATATTTTGGTATTTCATTATTCATTTACTGGAGTGCCCCTGTGGAAGAAATGCAGCAAACAGGAAGAGTCCTCTAAGGGGAAGGTTTTTTTTTCCATAAAATCCATTGGGCCTATGTATCAATAATAAACTCCTACATTGTGTTAACCAAAAGTAGGACCACTCAGAAGGGGAGAGGAGCAACTGAGCCCTAGAAAATTCTTCAAAGGCAGCTTAGGCAGTTGTTTCCTGTTCAGTGGTTCTCCCTGTAAGTGTATTTTACGTGGATATAGTCCCATCTATTATATGAGAAAAGTCTAAACAGCTCTTCTGAATGATAGATTAGAAGGAATTCAGCCAACTTACTCTTCCACAAATACTTCATAGATGGTCATTCAAGAGACTCTTCAGATTCTTTCCAGTATCATTGGTATAGTGAGCATGAAGGACTAAACTCATTCACTAAATCAGTACCTGGAAATTGTTTTCTGTTGTCTCTCTACAGAGCAAACATTTTCAGCTCAACACACTTGTTCTGGATTCTTTCTTGTTATTTGAATGGTTTGTTACTGCAATAAACAGGTAGTGCTTTGATTTCTGATTAATTGAAATTGCTTTTATTGCATGTAATACTTTTTATAATAGCTATAGATACATATTTTAATGAATACAGCAGGAGTCTGTGAAACTTAGTTATGCATT
Source organism: Chauna torquata (assembly GCA_013399475.1). NCBI lineage: Eukaryota > Metazoa > Chordata > Aves > Anseriformes > Anhimidae > Chauna > Chauna torquata. The sequence goes on from VXAL01014009.1 coordinate 349,903, forward strand.
GATGTTAAATTTAAATTTGGAATAAATGTGAATTGTGTAATTTGGTTAAATTATGAATTGATATTCATCATCTGCCATCCTAACTCTTAAGTGAAACAAGAAATTCAGTAATTTTATACTTTTAGATAAGATTAAGCTATGATTTTGTGCTAATCAAGTACATTGCTATCAGCTTTTAATAAAAATCTTTGCTTTGAGGAGGATGGGGGCAGAAAACATACTGCAGCTACCCAAGGAAATGTAGTAAGTGATTAGTTGTACTTTTTCTCTTGGGTAAGGTCCATGAATTTAAGGACTTTCTCATATTAATAAACAGAATTAACAGCCTGGAAATAGAACAGAGAAAAATTGTATCTTTCCTTTCCACTTACCTTTGCCAGTTGTTCATGAATTTCTAATAAGCTTGGTCTGTTGAGTTTATTCCCACTGACGCTGCCAGTGTTTCTATAATAATCAATTTTAGGAACTGGGTCCATTGTGTTATGGCCAAAAGTTTGTAGATAATACATTTTAGTGTGAGTATCATAGGGATGTAAACTAGCTTCTGTTTTCTCCCCATTTTGAAGGAAATTGTCATATAATTCTCTTTTTCCCGGTCTGTAACTGATTCTCAGTCTGTTATGTGCTTCATCAGTAAAAGATGTTTCTTCATAATGTGGTGGGTCGGAGCCCACATCCTCCTGGGATGCTTCGTTGTTGTCGTGGCTTTCATTAATTATGTTAACTTGAAACCGATTTGCATTTGGATCCAAGAATACATTTGGAGAATTATTCATTGACATCTTCAGGGATGGTACAGACTTAGGTCACGGATTCTTTTGCTCTTCTGCGGCTGCAGTTAGTGCTACCCTAGCTACAGCAAAGGGTCTAGTGCTGTTGCATATGAAGTCTTTGCTCTTAAAAGTAATGAAGTTCTGAGAAATTTTTTCTTGAACTCCCTAAGCAGTCTTCCTAAATTTGTCCTCAGTGGCTCTGCCGTAAAACAAACAAACAAAAAAACTATTTCTATTAACTTGCCCAGTCAGGTAAATTTTCCATTGTAAGCTCCCCCCTCCCTGCCCTGCCAAATATCCATGGGACTGTCATCCTATGACTTGTTGAATAACCAATAGTTAAGTGAAAAACTGAGCTTATGGGGATTTTTCTATCTAAATAAAATGGGTTATGGATCAGATTTTAAGTACCTAAAATTGTATTTCAAACATAGCATTTCTCTTAATAATGCAGTGTTTAAGTGAAGCTAGTGAAAGTGTAGGCAGGAGGATGTAAGGGATGTGACACAAGACACCATAAAGTCCATTTATTGTTTATGTTCCACTTAAGTATTATGAGATCATGTATATTTCTCCTATAGCCTAGGAGTAAATTGGCCTGAAAAGCTTGAATCAAATACATTTTTTGAAATTAATTACAAAAGTTAGTCTTCAAGTTTTCAGTAGTTCCAGGATGGCGACAATTTATGAGCAGGCAATTAATGTATAGCAAATCATTCATTTTTTATGTAAATAAAATCAACAACTGGAACATATCCAAAAATAGCATTGGGTTTGTTAAGCTAATGGATGAAATAAAAGTCTATGATGAAGTATTAATTATTGAGAAATATTAACAGTAGTCTTAGGCATTGAAAGGTTCATAGAATTTTACACTGGTTTAGACCTGTACACACGAAGCACCCTTTAAGACAATTGGAAAGAAGCTGTAGCAAGTTGTAGAATCACGCAGGTTGGAAAGGAGCTTAGGAACTTACCTAGTTCAACCTCCTGCTCAAAGCAGATTGAACACTGAATAGAAATCGGGTTGCTTAGGACTTTCATCAGTCAGGTCTCTCAATTCTGTCCTCCAAGGACTGATTCTACAACCTATCATGGCAGGTATTCTAATACTTCATTGTCCTCGTAGTGATTTTTTCATGTATACCCAGTTAGAACCATCTGTGTGTTGCTTTATGACCATCATCTCTCACTCTCCTGCTGTGCACCTCAGTAAAGAGCCTGGGTCTGCCTTGTCAGTAACCTCCTCATAGGTACTGGGGAGCTGCTTAGGTTCCCCTAATACCTTTTCTTCTGGCTAAATAAGCCCAGTTTCCTTATGTTCCTGCCCCTGACCGTCCTGGTGGCCCTCCATCAGATGCATACAAGTTTACCAAGATATTTCTTACACGGGCAGGTGCTGGGGACATGTAGACAAATTTAGAAACTGGGTTCCAGGTGCAGTCTGATGAGTGCTGAACAGAGGGGAATGATCATTTTGCTTGGTTTACTGGCTATGGTCCTGTTAACACAGCCCAGGACACTGTTTGCTTTCATTGCTCGCAGGGCATGCTGCTGACTCCTCTGTAGCATACGGCTCACCGGGTCCCTTCCAGGAAGGCTGCTGCCTGCCGGTGAGGCCCCATCCTGTACGGTGCAGGAGGTTAGTCTGTCCCAGGTGCAGGATTTGCGTTTGTCCTTGTTCAATGTCATGAAATTTCCGTTGGCCAGTTTGTCTAGCCCATCTAGGTCGCTCTGAATGGCAGCCTGTAACGTGATAGCTGTACTATGTGCTTCCCACCTCCACTTTTCCACACAGACCCCTCAAAAAACAAACAAGTAAACAAAAAACTCAAGAACAAAAGAGATAATTATATTTAGGGCCTTTAGTGGGTTAAGTACCTCTGCAGCAACTTGCAGGACGGCCTACATGGCCCTGGAATGGCATGCATCCCATTTTGACATATTGCCATTGTTTCCTGTATCATTTCAATGCATATGTCTTGAAAAATTCTTCTAGGGAGATACGTGAATGTGATTGTGTAGGCCTGTATAATTCAATAGGAGTCCAGGTCTGTTCAAACTGACTAAAACTGACTAAAAGCATGCTTAAACATTGAAAATTTGCAAGTGTACATAATAGCAGAAAGTTTTAGAAACAAAATGTATCTATGTAAAGGAATATGTGAACTGAAAATCTGGATAAATGAACCCATTAGAAGAATTTTCTTAAAATATTGTGTTTTCAGCAAGAGGTTGGACTAGATGACCTCAAGAGATTTCTTCCAATTCAAATTTTTGTATGACTTTGTGAAATGCACTTGGCTCTGGCACTGAAAGGTAAAATACTGCACCAATATTTACACCTTGGCAATGTAAATTTTGTCTGAAATCACATATCAAAACTATAATTTGAAGAGCTGATAATCAGATGTCCTCCAGCTTCAGTATGAGATATAGCTAAAGCATATTTTCTCACTTCTTCGCTCAGCTATAGATGATATTCTGCTGTAACCTCTCTGAAACGATATCACTTTATAACCCCCTCATATTTACGTTGATTTTCCTGCTTAATGCTTTGTAAATTTCACAGAAACATGTTACATTTATTTAATTTCTTTTACTTCTGCTGTTTTGGGATGATCTGTATTATTATTATTATCATTATTACACATTTCTCATCATAGATAGTATTCTGCTTCCTTCAGCCTTTTAAAATTATAAGGAAGTGTTTCATCTTTAGGCATGAAGAAGCAAAAACAAATCTTTTGTCACTAAGGTCAGTGAAACTAAGTTTATTTCTGTCTCCATGACTGAATGAAATCCTAATTCTTTGATGACAGTTAGACTTTTGCTACCAAGTAAAATGATTCTGTAATTTCACTGTCTCATTTCCATAATACTATTATTTAGCTAGGAAAAGAAAAGTCTCTTACCTTTCTGCTGTTGCTGAAAATAATACTTGTTTTTTCGTAGTGTATTTCCAGGAGTCTCTCAACTGTTATTTGCCATTAATTTTGTGTTTAATATTCTATCGTTATGCATAAATGATCAAATTTACCTTATTCAGGATAATCTAACTTACCACTCAATCCTGTGTTTTTAGAGAAGGACAATCTGCCTTTTATTCATGCATATAGTGTGTCCCTCTCTTTGAGGCATTACAGACTCTGCCTTATTGGCCAGATTTTTCTCCTGCTTAATATATTGAATAAACTGTCCAATCCCTTACGTTCAAAACATTTCTAGATGGTGATTTAGAGAAGCATTCTAGCTTGTTAACTATTAACCAGCAAATGTACCTATCCATTACAATTACAGGGTTTATGGTATTGCAAAATTTCCAAGGGGGCCCAAAAATACTTTTGTTATCTCCATTTCCCTCCCAGCTAAGTCTGATTCTGTGACCAGATCATAATCTCCCTATTTTTCAATTCTGCATATGTAGTAGTGGAGATAACAAGAGTTTATAAAATGCACAGAGTGCATTTATGCAGAAGAGATTCCAGTGAAGGTGGTGGGATCACTTGGGTACTATTTAAGACCCACTGGTGCGTCTCTTTGTCCCACATATGTTTTTGAACCATTTGCGTTAAACCCTGTTCAAAGTTTTACTCCCTATATTTAAGGAAAAGCTTTGAAAAACTAGGTTCTGTGCATTCCTTCTGGGAAGGTTGACTCTGTTGTCTTTTGGGGGTGCAGAAAAGGGCAGGAAGAAATTATGAAGCTTTTTAATCATAAGGGAATTTGACAATTGCTTCCAGCAATAGATTGGGTCACAAACAAAAGCAAGTAAGTAGTGGGGTTCTTCAGGTATGTTTGCTGTGCTTGCCATGTAGTTTAGAGATAACTGAACTATATTTATCCCAGATAACTTAAGTACCTTCAGCAGTCTAACCTGACAGTACAGAGCTCAGCTGTGCTGATTAGGCGTACATAAAAAGAATGACAGTGTCAGGTCTCTGCAGTGGATGATCCTATCACATGACTCAGCATATGGATATCTGCCTTTGATTTTGTGGTTAAGTTAACTGGGATAAATGCAATATACTGAATCTCTGAGGATCTGGCAATTTTTCTTACACAGAGTCTGAAGCAGTTTAAAAGCTTTTATATTCACACAATTGTTTATGCTGTATAATTTAGATGAACCAGTGTAGGGTTGGCTGTACCTCTCATTCTTCAGACAGGAAACCATGTCCTTCTCTGTACAATCCAGTATTTCATGTTCCAAATGGCATTTGAGGTCCACTGTTCCACTGGCTGCCTCTGTCTAGTATGCACAGCAAAAGGGACAATATGTATTTTTCAGAATACATGCAAAAGAAACCAACCGTTGTAACTGATCTCTTTGTCTGCTGCTCATTGCAAACAGAACTGTTCAGCAAAAGTGACTGTGCTTAAAATTCTGATGCCAACTTTCTTAAAAACTGAATTGAATTTCTGTCAAGTACTGTCACACATGCTAAATGGCTGTATGAGGGTGACCTTGTGGTTTTAGTCTCTGCTTTCACTGTCAATTCTTCTGTCTTGATAAGATCTCCTATGACCAGTTCCTCAGTTTGACAGTCGAGATCATACACTGTGCACGTATGTAGGAACACAGAGAGAAGAAACAGCTACGGAGAAGCTGGAGAGTACAAAGATTTCCAGTCAGCTCTTGGACCCCTCTGCCTTCTGGGGGCTGGGCACAAATGAGTATGCAGGGTGAGTGTCTCTGCTTTGGCCTTGACAAGCTGGTGTAATTAACCACTGGGAGCTGTTAACCAGACAGCACGGGTTGCAGCTAATAGTGCAACAGGTGAAGTTCCAGTTTAAACTGAATCACCCTCTCTAACCAAGGGGAGTAAAAATTGACATGCCTTGACCAGTTCAGTTAGATTGTCAGGTTGGTTATGTAATGTTTACTTATTCTCTTTCACCTTAAGATTTTAACTGCATGGGAGATACTGGTAGAGTGGGGCTGTGGTGTTCTTGGTTCACACTGGAGTTTTGAGCAGGTTTTATATTTTGTATTGCTGAATGTTTGTGGAATCCAAAATATCCTTAATGATATTTGTCTCCCTTTCACTAGTTTTGTTTGGCTTTCTGTTTTTGTGGAGCAGAAGGGAGACCTATTCTATCAAAAAGACATATTCTCAGATGAGCAAGAAGGAATAGAAGTATGCTTTGTTTGCAGAGGACCACTTAAATGTTTCACACAGGAGAAATAACTTACAGTTTCCTTATAAACAGTCATTACTACAGCACCTTCTCTTCTTGAAAGGCAAGAGTTGAGTTAGCAACTGATGTTATTAATTATAATTATATTATTAATTGTTAGCTTTCCCGTTAGTTCCTTATAATATGATAGTGTGTGGACCAACCTTTGTACCTCTCATCTCAGCAACATGGACACACACAAATGGACTCTGCCTCTTGCAGGCACCTCTTTGAGCCACAAACATCTGTTGTCCTCTACTTTTGCATTCTCAGTACACAAGCACAACCACTGAGGTTCAGAAAATTGTGTCAAAGGAGGAGGAGGAGGAGGGAATGACCACTTATGCATTCACCATCCATGAACCTGTCTTTCATGCTTCACCTTTCTCTCCAGCCTATCGTAAGATGGTAGAAATGCGATCCTCCTCTGAAAAGGCAGATATAATTTGATTCTTAAAATACTTTTTTGCCATGTTAACTTTCTAGTGAATTGTTTATTTCAGTATTTCTTTGTTTTTAACCATTTCTTATCCACCATGCCACTGTTCCTCAAAGACAAGCAATGTGAAGTGCCTTTTGAGTTTGCAACAAATATATATTTAACAAAATGGATGCCACCAACATATCTCCAAAAGGTATGTATGTATGTATAACAAATGTACCAACAGTTGGTTTCCAAAATGAAATCAACACCAAATTTAAGGCAGCATATTCTGTGAGTTTTCATGCAAGAGCATATTCAAATGTCCCTTTATCCAACCCCTCAACTTCATCTTCCCACGTAGAAGAAGGCATACTACTGTAGGGGTCCAGCAAGATTTTGAAGCATCTGATAATTAGAAGTCCCAAGAAAATGCACAAAATCCCCACAAAAGCAAAACCAGTTTTTTGCTCTAAAGTCAGAGGGAAGGCAGACATTTCGTTGACACTCATGCTGGCTGAAGTGTTGCTGCAGTAATTACTGCTCATCATTGGGCGTCACATCCTGGTGACTCTGTGGGATTTTCACCTCTATTGCTTCTTTGCCTGCACAGAAAAGTGGAATCAGTTTGGTTAGGTCTAAATGGGGTGCGTATTTCTGAGCTGTAGCATATGAACAGTTGGAAATGAAAAACTGCTTGGATTTTCATTAGTGTCCTGTTGTTTTCTTCACATTTAAGTAATGTAATAAAATCGCAACTTTTAGCCCCTACACACCATCCACATACTGGCAGCAAATTCACAATTTTCTGGCTTTCTGTCTCCTCAAAACAGTAATCTCAGTGCATGGCTGTTGCAAACAGCATTTTGTCAGACTGGGCATAAGACTACGCGTTTTGATTAGGCAATACTCACAAGGTCTCCACCTGGATAAACAAGTATGTTTTCTGAAATGGCTTTACCTCAGTCCTTAAACTAGTTAAACTCTCAACTGATCTCAAAGAGAGTTTCAGCCAAATAATATGGATTTTGCCCATGCCGTGCAAAATGCTGTGCGTGATTTTACTGAAGTCTTGGGCTCCATTTTCAGAAAAATACTGTGTCCATTTTGAGCTTTGCAAGAATTGGAAGTGAGCACATTGGTAAAATTGTCCCTTCACCTTCTTCTATACACGTCCATGAAGTGGGTGCCACTCAGTGTGTAAAATCCAAGCGTGCCTCGGAACATACCATGTTGAAAGATGCATTTGAATTGGCAGACTGAGCCACTGTGGTGATGTTACAGCCATGTGCTGGCTCCCAAGGGCACACAGTATATATGTCTTCATGTAAAAGAAAAAATTAGAAATCCCGATATATTCTTGCATATGAGGAAAGATTAGCGGGAGAAAAAATAACACAAGTAAATTCCCTTCTCCTAAGTCTTACTCTCATTTGTTTCTTCTCCTTGGTCTTCCCCATTAAATACATATCTATCTCGACATTTTTACAGGCATTCCAAGCACCAGGTTTGAACATGCTCCTTGAGGAGCTCAGGGGACCGACCCTGACGTTTGTCCTATGGAGGGAGCGTGCTCCACCCGCTCCACTGAGTGTCTCCACCCTGCCATCACCACCAGGAGAGTTCTGTGTATTTCCAGCCAGGAGAGACTTTTATTTTTGTATTTTTAAGGAGATCTATTATGTATAAATTTTATTTGGGGGTGGGAGTTGTTTTGCTTTATTTTAGGTTTTCTGTCAGATCCTGAAATTCCCTCTCTTATGTCTCTATAGGCAGCAGAAGGATTGGAAGGACTGGGACATCAGAAGTACAAGGCAAAGGACAAAGGCATTTTTATACTAAGGTTGGAACTTGGGGTTTTTTTGACTCTTGTTAACACCTATTTAACTAAAGTGCCTCAGGGGAAAACTCTTTTTGTTAACAATTCAACCACCTCTCCCCCCAGAGAATTCCAGGTATCCATTTATTTCTTGGCAGAGTAATTAGGCCACTCGGAGCTCAGTGCTACCATGACTACACTGATACAGGTACCTGCCCTAGCCAGTTCAAAGAGAGCTCCAGTATCTCTCTGTGGTACTGCAGTCGTGACTGAGACTGCCCTATAGCCATATCCTGAGTCAGTCTAGAATTAATAACAACCAAAAAAAAAAGTAAAAATAAAATTTGGTATTCCTGAGAAGACAGAAACAGACAGAACTTTTATCTTGTCTGTGTCTCCTTTCTCACATTAAAAATCTGTGGGATTTTTTAATGTTATCCTAAAGAAGAAAAATTTTAAAACAAAGGTTAAAAAGGCAGGGCACAAGTCTTCCTTTTTTCTTTTTGCAGTAACCCTCTACCTGGTATGTATTAAATGGTATGGGTTCCTATTACATTCTTTACACATTTGCTAGAGCGCAATAACCAATGGTTTGTTTATGCTATAGAGCTGTGTATGAGATCCTCATTTTGAATGATATTCTGCTCTTTGGGTCATACTGTTTTAAGTCCTGTTAAGTTGGAGAAAAGATCTGGAAACAGCCTATAGGAAAAGGAATATCAACAATAATGAATATTTATGTTCTGAAAATATGTCACAGATAAAGCCACCTGCTGCACAGGTTTTCATTGTGCACCCTTCCAGTTTTTCTGCAAGTCTGACCTTGTGTAGAAAAAGATCACAAAAAGTTCGGTATCACAAATTGGTGTCACAAGTCCATTCATTTGAACAAAAGCCAGTCAAGAAAAAAAGTTATCCTTCCAGAAGTCCTAGGACACTGGGTTATAAAAATTAAATTAAAGGCTTGTATAGGAAAATGAAATGTAGATACCTGGGAAAGCCGGAGCCAAAGGAAAAAGAAAACAAACAAACACCAAAACATTGCTATCTTGAAAGATGTGTAGAAAAAATCTTAGGGATAGGATTGCCACGGGGAACCCTGCATTGGAGCCGAGTGCAGGGAAGTATGTATGTCTTTAACATAGAGTCGTATTCCAAGTCTCACTAATTTTGCAGGTTACACACTGGAATTAGTGGGATATGTTTGCACATTATGTGCTTGTCAGCGGAGATTATGGGACAGACCTCTGTGCAAAGCTTAGCGGACACTGAAACATGGAGTGGAAAGAAACGGATATCTTAGTCTTAACTGGCAAGAGTTTGGCTGAAATAGCTGCATGAGAAAAGAGTGGGCATTTCTCTTGTGGGGAAGTTGGTTCTGGGAAACTCTAATACACAGCTTTGTGCTCTTCTCTGCCCTGTCCTGAATTTCAGAAATTGTAATTGAAGCCTTAAAGTTCACAGAACACTTTGCTCTAATTACATATCCCCAAAACTGTGGTACCAAAAGTGACCTTGGGTGTACTTATATTGTTTTCACATTTTAGTGCTGCATACAAGTTAGATGTCCTCTCCCAGTTACTCAGATATCCTTTCAGTTGCTGCAGAGTATGTGTCAAGTCATGAGTCAGAAGACTGTGAATACTAACTAACATGGCCTGCATCCAAAAATTTTTTAGGATAACCTCTAGGGCAATGTGAGGGGGACAGGCATTAAGTCAGTTAGAATCTGCAATCTGCAGAGTCATTTTGTAGGGGCTGGCCTCAGAGTGATGTCTCCTGACTTTTTCTATAGGTCAAGACTCTACTCATCCTTTGATTCATTGCCCATGTAAAAACACTGACATGAAGAAAGGCTCCTGAACATCCTGCTGTGAAATAAAAGGTCATTGGAGGCCCCTGTGAGACCAGAAGAAACGGCTGGAGTCCAAGAGAAAACAGTAATGAGGAAAACAGCACATAGACCACTGAGGTAAGAAGAATGGAGGTATGAGCTGGGGATGCTGGCTGCGCCTATGGAGGATGAACAGGAATACTATGGGCATTAAGCACTGAGAGTCAGCTGGAAGAAAGCTGTTGAAACTCTTAATATTCTAGTAGCATCACCAGTCCAACTCTGCCAATATTTGGTGTGGATTGTGGATCCTAGCCCCAGCTCTTTGGTGGCTCAAGTGTCACTTTTTTCAGACCTGGCTCCCACCCTCATGTTTTCAGATACTGAGAAGGTTAAATAATTCTGGACTTGTCCTCAGAAAGTAGTCATAAGTGTTCAATGCAGACTTCCTCACGAATTTGCCTTATATTTTGGGTTTCAGCCCATCTCTCACAGAACCCCCAACAGGGTTTTTTGGAAGCATTCATCTCCTTGGCATGATTATACCTCAGGTCCCTGAAAACTCCCTTCATAAACTACAGTGTATAACAAAATGGACTAAATTCAGTTGCCATCTGTTTTCCCCTTGGATGTGCTGCAGGCCCAGCTGCTGGTTCATGAATCTGGTCATTCTGACGGTACTTCAAATAGCTTCAGTCCCAGGTTTCTGTTTCTGAGTGACAGCAAACTTGACTTGAAAAGGTGTTCGTGTGGTTAGGGACGTAAATAGGCATCCTCTGGGAGTTTTCGGAAGCACTGTATTTGCATTCAACTATTTGGTCAAGGAAACAACTTCAGGAATGCTATTACTGGGATTGGGCATAGAAGGTGGCAGGGTAAAAATATGAACAATGGAGAAGACCTAATGAAATAGAAATCAGCATGAATTTGGAATTCTCCAAAGGATCTGAGCTGAGTTAACAATGCATGGCCAGAAATGCTGCAAAAAGAGCCCTGCGACCACACAGCCAACCTGCCATGCTCATGCACACACTGCATGCCTGTACTCCCTAAGTTGCTGGGGAGAAAACTGCCTGCTCAGGGTAGGGTTTCTAAGACAACATACAAGGAGGCAGGTGTCAGGTAGAAAGGCCAGGGCATGGATGCTCAGCAAATGAAGCATGTTTAACTGTTCTGTGAGTGTAGGAAAGCCACCCCCCGCTCCCCAAACGTGGTGTTTTTGCAGCATGGTAACTCAGGGCAGAGACTACACTTTTTCACATAAACTGCATTCCCCTGCAAAGAAGCAGCAGCCAGGCAGGGACATTTCCAGCCTTCAGGCAAGCAGTGAATTGCAGAAATGAGATTTTATCCTTAGCAAATACACAAGTCTGGAGTCTCCATGGCACAAGAGATCCTGTGCTGTGAACTCACGTATGTGGTCTAGATTTAGATAATAAAGAGCAGCAGGAAAATACAACGTTCACTAGTGTCACCCTGAACTTGTGAACGTGGAAAACTGGCACCTGTTTCCCCGGGGCACGCAGGCTAACCGCAAGACACCGAGCATCCGCAAAGCAATTGTTGCTACCGCGTGACATGCACAGCCCCTGCTTGCTCCGGCCGCGCTCCCTCGGGGGCCACGTTCACGCGGGTGCACCCGCCTCCCCCCGGCAGCGGCCCGCCGGGACAGTCCCCTCGGCCCCCCGGGGCGCCTCTCGGCGGCCGGGGGGTGCGGGCCGGGCGGCGCCG
>VXAL01014010.1:5909-58342 GCA_013399475.1 Chauna torquata
TTTTGAACATGTGGGTTGTTACATTGACTTACCTCTATGAGTTTTACTGGCATTGGGATTCCGTGTCCCCATCACAACCTTGGTGACAGGGATGTCAGCATCACTGATATCTGTCAGGTTCACCCCTTGCTGCTTCAGGAGGGTTGCAGGCATTTCTTGTGCTTCTGGTATGGATGAAAATGATAGTTAGCCCTGCAGAACAGGGGAGGACCTTAGAGACAAGCCAGCATGTGATGAGAAGTTAACAGAGGGAAAAATGGAGGGGAAAAAAAAAAAACACTTTTTTTTTGTTTTTATTTTTGTTTTTTGCAGTAGCAGAACCATACCTGTAATGAGAGCTGTGACCCTAGAGTCAGCTTGTGCTTGCTAGACAAAATCTGTAGCTTTGGACAAGTTGGGAAAAAATGTAGTGGAGAAGGAACTAAGCAGTGGAATGAAGGTGGAGTGAGCTAAGTCCCCTCTGAGGAGGAGAGGCTAAGTCACCTCTGCAGTCCTTAGGGCAGATCCAGGCTCCATGGCACTCAATGGCATGGTGACTTTGCACCAGGGACAGATCTGTCCCTTTCAGACCTGGTCTGAAGACAACTCTGAGTTTTCTTCCACGGTGGCAGGATCATGACTATGAACTCTGTGTTTTATTTTATTTTAGAAATAACCAGCTAGCTAGATCCCTGATAAAAATCATGGGGCTGATTCACACTGTTTTCAACTGAACAGCAGTGGCACAGAAAGCTGGTGTAAAGTAAGGGTGAATCAGGTCCCTGGCATGTGTCAAAGCTGTTAGGTCTCTCCTTCCCTCAGGGTCTCGCCTGCTATGATAAGGAATGATGTCATGCTCATTGCAAACATGATTAGAATGACAAAATTCCCGGAGTGCTGTATTTACTCATCCTAACCCATTCTTGGACAGTCCATCTTCTGGTCTCAGTAAACAAAATTGGGAGAGTCAGGGAGAAATAAACATCAGGGCCAAATATTCCAGCTGCAGCTGTTGGGTTTGAGTGCCTCTGCTTTTGGGTGCCTGTCTGGAGAAGTGCATTCATGGCCTGTCTCCGAAGAGCTGAGTTTGCAGCTGAGGCTCTTCTTAACTGCGGATGTCTGTCGTTTCTAAAAATGGTTGATATTGACCTAAGCTTTTAAATGCCTCCCTCTGCAGCAGCCAAATAAAATAATAATGCTGTGATTTGCTAATTCAGAGCAGCATGTTGTCACAAGCTGTACTTTATCACTGGTGCTAACAGGCTGCATAACTCAGCTTTAAGTTTCCTTATTATCATAAGCTTTGTGGACAGTTAAAGCATTTTCAGATGCCCTGTTCATACCATCCCAGGGCTATGCACCTGTCATTTAGTGTGCATGCGAGGTAGCCCCTAAGTGCAGGAGTCATGTATTTTAGGTGGCTGAAATTGGTCAGGTCGCTTGCTGTCTGCCTAAGGAATGGTATTTAAACACTACGGGCTATGGTGAAATGAATTTCACTGATTTCTGTAACGTGTCTTGAACTGTCTCCAACACCCCCAGTGAGCTAATTTTGTGCAGAATAGAGCTGGCTGAAACTTTAAAGATGCTATGAGAATTTTAAATTTGAAAACAAAATTCAAAAGTTTTTGTATTAAGAAAGCACTCATTAGAAGCAGTGAAGTGGATTGGTTCGTTTCTCCCACCAATTTTTGAATGATGACATTTTAATATTTGAAAATGTTTTTGAAATTTTTCATCCGTCTCTTCTCGCACACCCACGCTCCTCACAAGCTTTCCTGCAAACTTAAGTTTTAATTTTTGTGTCTTTGTGGACAGGAGTGGGGTCGTGCTTTTGAACTATATGCTTCATTAGTGCTTTGTGTACTATCCTGTTAACTTCAACATAGTATCAAGCTTATCATTGCTTGATCCTTCATGCATCTCAAATGCAACACTAACTGCTAGGCTGCGTGTGTTTCCTGACCTTCTTTTCATTTCTACACAATGTCCATATGATCTATCATAGCTTTGAAAATTCAACTGCAGGGTAGAGATTTCTTTGCCAGAATTGATCCTTCTCTTTTCCTCAGAAACCGTCAGATAAAGGAATACCCGTGGCAAATAACCATGAGAAAGATCACCACATTAGAAATCTTTTGCTTTGTGCTGTGCTAGCTGTGTGTAATTTGGACGGGTCCTCAGTTACTTGTCTTTCACCTTTGGGGTAATTATTTGCTTGCTAGTGATGAAGATTCTTGATCCTATTTTGACCTGCAGAACTTCTGATAAGGAGAGATTTGCCTTCAGGCTTCGTTTCACAGAAGCCTGATATTCCTTTTTTTCACCACCATATTATATTAGTTCGAGAAGCTGTACAAGATGAGAAGCTCATTATAGCTTTAGGGTCATCACTTGAATGACTTTATCCAATGGCCTTCAAGCAATTCCACGAGGGCTTTCATATCATCCCTATTATAATAATCTTGTATACATTGTTTTAATTTCTATATCCTTTTCATCTAGCTACAGAGGGAAGAATGTTTTACAGTTATTAATGTATGTAGCCTTGAAGCTTATGAGTTAGAGAAAACTTCATTATGCCCAGGGCAGGGGTGGGTGAATTGAGGAGCAGGGAAAGGAAAGGGTTTGCTAATGGTCCTGGAGCCTGACTCACACCTCACTTGCTCCCTGTGTGACTCGGTGATGAATAAAGTCAGGGCTAATATGGCTCCAAGCAGTTCTTTTGTATGCCGTTTTGCTGTGTTATAAGATCATTACTGTTTGCTCAACTAAGAGTTGTTCTGTGCCTCTTGGCTAGAATCGGCTGAGATTTTTTTCAACTTGGACAATTTGGAGTTTTCTAATAAAAATGAAAATATATCTCATATTTAGGAGAAAAACCAAAATATTGGGGTACTTAAATGATTAAGACTGAAATTCAGAAGAACTGTAATTCAGGCACCATATGCTCCCATTCCCTTCCCTGCTGGGACCTGCTTTCCCATGACACACTGCAGTCACATCGTGGTCGCACAGCTCAGCTGGATCATGGAAGCTGGATCTGGGATTAGAAAACTAGGCAGGCAGAAAAGGTAGCGAGCACAAGACCTGCTCACTTCATCCCTGCTGAGGCATCTCCTTTCGCTGAAGGCAGGCCCTTATCGTGAGAAGTATTCAGTTAAAACTGCTTTTCACCTGAAACTTTTCACCAGCTGTACGCGTGCTTTCACTTGCAGTTTCTTCTACTGTCTTATCCATTGGGTCTCTGCACAACAAAAAATCCCTCCTGATTCAGAGGTGATCATTTAAAAACGTATGTTAACCAAGCAGCGTTGTTTATAGGCAGAGCTGCAGCATCCAAACAAAACTGCTTTAACTGCAACCAGTAATGGTCTGCAACAGCACTGTGTCAGGATAGGACATTTAAAATTCAGCCCATGCGCTTTCCATTCCAGAGAGTTTTGTGGTTTGCACAAGAACGGTTATTGATAGTTTATCCAAATGTTTTTTGACAGACCCTTTCACACATTCCTCCTAGGTGGTACAGCACACAGGGCTGCTTTTTATCACTGTTGGTTGGATGTTACCCAAGGCGGCCGTTCTGCCCTTGTTCATCACAAAACGATCCATAAAGCAAATTGGGATATCTAAATGCACCAGGCTGTTCACAGATCCCACAGCAATTATTTCAGAGTGTTGGATGTAGAAATGCTTGCCAGAGGTGGAAAGCAAGTTGCAAACTGTATGAAATCTGCTCTCTGTAAGTGGTGGCTGGTCTCAGTCCACTCTCAGTTGCTCAGGGGGAAGGATGGTCTTGGCAAACCATCCCAGCACTAACTAGGCGGCATATTTGGAGCTGAAATATTAAGTGCAGCCCACCATGGATGGTCCAGGTTGGAAATTAGAATAAAGGACAAAACTAATCTTTTTCAGCCTCACCACTTACTTGTTCTTCAACCCTTCTCGTCTGACACGAGGGCTGCTGTGCTGAACCCCCTGTAGCCGCTTCTTGTCATCCAGTGGTGGAGA
The DNA here is from genome assembly GCA_013399475.1 of Chauna torquata. Classification (NCBI taxonomy): domain Eukaryota; kingdom Metazoa; phylum Chordata; class Aves; order Anseriformes; family Anhimidae; genus Chauna; species Chauna torquata. The sequence goes on from VXAL01014010.1 coordinate 9,900, forward strand.
TACGCTGAACCCTTCATCTGATGCGAAGGCAGACTTACTTCTTTCTTCTTTACTAAAAATTAACTTATTTTCCCATGGACTTTCTCTCCTGGCCCTCAAGCTGAGTTCAGTGAGGAGTTTAGGGAGAGAGGAAAGCTCTGCCTCATATGCAAGTCAGGGGTTCTGCATGCTGGAGCGATAGTAACATGCTGAATGTGTTAAGGGGAATTTTGCCTGATAAAAAGACATAGAGCCACAGGAAAGTGCCTGCATGTATCAATACATGCCCAGTTTGTACAGGAGTAAACTGGAGGAGCAGCACACAGAGAGCAAGACAGTGAGTGCTGTGCACTGTGAGGGTGCAGGAGAGAGCCAGGCACATGGAAACGTCTGTTTCTGACCAAAATCTCTGTTTATCCCTACCAATAAAAATAACAACAGAATGTATTGGAGACCAGATCTGGAAGATATAAATTCATTGTTTTGTTTTCCACCCACAGTCTGACCTGGTGCAGTTGTGTATATGTGTACAAGAGTGTTGTGTGTTTTGTGTGTGTACAGATATATCGTATGCGTGTGTACAGACAAAATATACGTGTACTTCCAAAGTCAATGCTATTCTATGAAATGCTTGATGTGGTTCTGACCTTTGCTAATTAACATTGCCCTTACAGGTGCACAGAGAAAGTGCACCACCAAATCTGTTGATTTTTGCCTTAGAAAAGTAGCAACCACCAATTTATTATATTAGTTCTGAAGCAGGAGGGCGATTGGAGGTGCCCAGGGACTGTGTGTCCCAGGGAAGGTTATTCATTCAGTTGAGGTGGGCTGTGACATGGCCACAGCATTTGTGCCCCAGGTGCTTCACAAGCAATGCTTGGGTCTCTGGACATCCAAGGTGCAGCAGAAGGAAAACATGAGGTGGCTTTTGGTGAGGAGCAGGAGCATCAGTGGCTGTTTCTATTTTACAGGCAATGGTTCATAAGGAAATGCAATGAAGAGAGAATATTTCTTATATTTTCAACACCTGTTTAATTTGCTATTTCTGAAATGCATTGCTGATTTTCCTCATCTTCTCTTCTGCCTTTCTTGCATCTCTCTGGCCTTGTGTCTTTTTTGTTTTTTCATTTTTCTTACACTCCACTGTCACTAACTTATGATTCATGGCTTGGATCTCTAGCTGACATCTTCCTTTTTCTCTTTCTACAAAGAGGAATCAGCCCAATGGCCAGCCAGCTTTCTGCAGGCCATGGCCAAGGAATTCTTGTTCCACATGGGACCTACAGATCACGGTCTGGAACAGGGGATTAGGACCCTGTGAATGCCTAAGCAGATGGATATAGCTGCCTAGAACATGTGATCAGATGTATATTTATAATACTATCTCTGTGTGGCTGCATGTTTTTGTGCATATGTTGCATGTAGAGATGGTTATTTGATGACTGCCCTGCTGTTGACCACTATGAACGATCTCTCCTCTGTTCCTGTGCCTGAGGCACACGCGCATGTGTGTACAGTGGATGCTCTTTGTGCCTGTATGTAAGGGCTGGGATAGCTGGCTGAAATTTGGACCTTTGCTTTCACGTGAAGCATTATCAGATCATTTTTTTTGCTGAACTGGTTGATCTGATTAGAGGTGGCTTAAAAAAAAAAACAAAAGCCTGAACAGGTGGCAGACATAAATACACAGCTGTGCATTATTGCTGTTTTTATTGCTATTTTATAATGTTGTCCATGGTTATTTTACAACAATTTTCTCTATTCATGACATTGCTGTAAATCTTGTTGTAAAATGGCCCTAATGTGCAATGAATACCATTAAGCAAAATGGAGAAACGTAGGGAATCACTCTGTTGTGATGAAGAGAGAGACAGAGATGCATGCAGCTAGAGGAATAGAGGAAAGCCATGGGGAAAGAATTAGGGGACTGGAAGGCTTGTTACGTAACGAGGGTAATTCTCTGCATGTAATGCCATAAAAGCATCTCAGGAGAAAGCAATAGCTCGTTTGACCCACTAGATGGAGATGGAAAGAAGCGTTTTCTACATGATGGCATTCCTGGTAGCTGCCTGCTATGCACTCTGCTTCCTTATTGAATGGCTTTTACTTACTATCTTAAGCCTATCCTTAAAGCAATTAAAAGATTTCTCCAGAGTAACATTTGGCATGTGCAGGCTATATCTAGGCTTTTAGCACAGGCTAATTTGCCTGGCCTGATTTTTTTTTTTTTTTCTGTAAGTTCCCATTTATGTTCATGGTCAGTATCTATCGTAGTTACAGGCTTTTCCATACAAAAGCCACCTCATTCTTAATTTTATTGCGAATTAATACAGCTTCTTGTATTTCAGCAGGATGATGCTAGAGAAATGGAAATACTTTTCCTTTGAAAATCAATATCTCAGTGGCTCTTTCCATCGTGAACTTTACTCACTTCTTTAGTACCTATAAAGGCTTTTGACGTTAGGTCCTCTGGCTAGGACTGACTGAACTACAGAGTTCCCACTGCTTTGAGAGGTTCAGCATCAGCGTGCATTCCAAGTCCAATGCGCAAATCTTGGAAATGCAGTTTGTGAAAGATATCAAAATGTTTGAAATGTTTTTCTGATAAGTTCACCCCCTTTTTCTGGAACAGTTGATTTTATCACAAAATGAAGCCGAAATCTTACAAATGCCTCAAACCCATAAATCCTGGTATTGAGGAAAAAAGCCAGACCTCCTGACACATGGTGTTTCTAAGAGAGAAGGTAGCAGGGATGTTCTACAGCTGGGAGCGCGGGGATGCCCGTGCTGCAGCAGTCTGCGTGCCGCGTGGCTCCACAGCTGCGCTCTCACTCCACTTGTGCCTGGAGCGCTCCCAGCTCCTGTGTGCTCCTGTGTGCTGCCGCGGCACCAGCACTGCCTGCTTTTCCAGATGCTCAGCTTCCCGACACAGAGACTGGAAGGCCAGCTTAGCTATCGAAGCCTGAAGAAAACAGGAATCCCATCCAGTAGCCCTCTCGGAATCCACACCTACAGACCCACTGCGGTGGAAGCTTACGGGACACTTCAAACAAAATTTTGGATTCAGCAAAACGGCATCTTGCACTGAAATGGTGCATTGCCTTAAAATTTCTGACCAGTTCTGCATTGATTGCTATGAGATGTGGGGAACAATTCAATGAATACCAGAAAATCATGGAGTGTCTTCTGTGTTGGGAACTGACTGTCCTTGCACTGCTGGGGAAGTGGAGCAGCTTTTGCCATAATTTATGAGAATCTCTTATATTGAGATTTCGCTAACAGAGGTTACTGTGCATCTGGGGCAGGCTAAGAGCTTGAGGTGGAGTAGTTGAGGCAGCTCTACTGATGGATAGTGAAGCACAGTGCTGCTGCAATTCGTTTGCCCTTGACTGCATGACCATATCTTGAGCACTAGGCTGGCTTACAGTTCCCTTCCACTGTAAATAAGCTGTATTCTTGCAATGTACCTGCTCTCTTGCTTGTAAAGGCTGTGATGGCTGGGCAGAGAAAGCATGTCTGAACAAGGCCATGAGTATTATACAGATCCTGTAACAGGGAACATACTAACCCACAGGGCCACGCTTCAGCTGTTCAGGGTGTGTATCTCCTTGTGCTGTTTGCACCTGAAACAGTTGCTCCAGTTTCTTGCAACCCCCAAAGGACTGGCAGCTCCAGAGCAGCACTTATTCTTTCATTCTTTGCTTTTCTTTCTTCTCTTGCTTGTTGCTGCAGGGGGCAGAGACATGCGTACAAATTTCTGCATCCCTCAGAAGCCATCCATTTGGAAATGTGGGGCCCAGGGCTTGCCGTGCTCCACGTCTGCAGGTCTAGGGCTTTGCAGGGCAGTACCTAAGACACTTATTTAGCTGTTTGTTCAGTATTGCTGTCACATTTCATTCTTCGAAGGAGCGAGATCAGAAACCACTTCAGCAAACTCTTCTCTCTCTACAACCGACTTCATGAATCACTTTCAAGCCTGCGAAATGTCAGCAGTGTGAATGGGAGTTCTAACACTTGGGGCTGCTCTTGAAGAGAAGCTTTCCCACACAGAAGCTTTGGCCTCTGCACAAGATTATGGGTGATTTTTAGCAGATGGTGATATACAGGATGTCAGAGTAAAGGCTCTAATGGCCTGCTGTGGGGTTGAGCTGTATAAACTCCACAAAGGAGAGAAGTAGTGCAAGCATCAGTCCTCCAACAGCAGCCACAGCTTATCAAGGGTGGGGGATTTGTCCTGCCTGTGATCAGGAAGCCTCCATTAGAAGAAAACAGGGAATGGGGCTTGATTAGGTGGAGTTGTGTGTGGGCTTGAAATGCTGCTGAGCTGCGGTTAATGGCAGCAACCATTCCGGAGTGACTGGCACTTAGTGTGGCTTAGCAGCATTGTCGTATAGACCACGGCTCTGGGCAGTTGCCCTGGCAGCTTGTCCCCATAACTGCCTCTGGAGCCTTTCTGCAGTTAGCAATCTGTTTTAATCCCTAGGGAGATTATTTATCCTCATACCTGAGCTCTTGCAGCTGAGACTGTGCCTGGCCTTCATTTCAGAGCTGCCCAAGTGCTTGCTCTAACAGCTGCCTTGTTGGAGGGGAATTTTCAGCTCTGCCAGAAGAGGCTTGCAAGGAAGTTTGTGTTATACTTAGTCATGCTGCTTGGTTCCAGCCGATGTTATTTGTCCCACAAGACCACAAATGCAAAAATCACTTACAAACGTATAAACGCCCCCAAACCACTGAGCACCAGACAGAAACACTCTTTTACAAGCCACTGATTGCTCCAAGGGTCTCTCTGGCATTGAAAGCTCTCCATTTGTTGGCCTTTTGTAACCAAATACAGAAGATATGTCTCTCAGGTGGCAGGGGGAGTTTGTTTCCAAATCTAAGTGCTGTTGCCAAGAGTGTGTTAGAGCAATAGAAAATAAGTGTTTGTTTAAAGAGAGATTACACTTTCCAACTCAGAAATGTGTAAGATTTTTCAAACTGATTGCAACTCTCTTTCTCTGGAGAGGACAAGTGTTGTGTGGCTGTAAGCTGAAGTGGAAGGAAATTGGAGTACGGGTTATTTGATGATATTTGAAAAATGTCTTTAGAAAGCCCTCAGATAGCTAGCAAATAGGTCACTGCAAGGGATGGTCAGGGCTCACTGGCTCTGCAACATCCCGCTTGGAACCCAGCACTGCCTGGCGTAGGGGACACGCCACCCCAGGGATCTTTCAGAGCATGTCTGAGGCAGCACAGCTGCATGGATGCTGTGGGTGAAAAGGAGCAGTGCTCTTACTGGTGCCTGTGCCTGCCCTGGGATATCACCCCTGACTTCTGTGGGAGGTGTAGGTGCTCATACCAACAGAAATTATGTCTGTATAATGGGCTCAGGGTTGCAAGAGGCGGATTGCTCAGCTCATTTTGTGTATGTGAAGGGCCATATACTGAAGATAAATCTAATCTTTCTGTTATTTGGTGGTCCAAATTGTTGTTAACTAGTATTTTGTGCCTTTTATTTCTCTAATACAAATGACTGGGCACTGTGAGCGTTCTCGCCCCCGCAGTGAAGCCATGCTCCCAGTTCCCAGCACAGCAAAGCGGTGAGGCAGGAGTGGGGAACGTGCGATCCTACAGGAGTAGGATGAGGAGTCCCTGTGTGATGAGAGCAGAGCCAAAAATTTCTCCTGTGGTGAAACGAATGGTAGTACTCTAATGGGAAGAGTTTGGGATGGCTGGTATCATGTGCAGGAAGAATTGTGAGGGTGGAAAATGTTTTGTGTGAGATCACGGAGGGGAGGGAATAATCTCTTGTGTGTGATGAAGTGGGATGGGAGTTGTGCTCAGGGCTGCAGGCACTCCTGTGTGCAGGGCTGGCCTGAAGGTCTCGAGCAGTGAAGCTTTCACTTGCTCTACTAAAGTAAAAGCCTTTGAAAGGGGAACCTGCGGGCCAGTCCGCTTCACCTCCAGAAGCGGCACAAAGACCCAGTGGTTTGGTCCCCTTCATGTGGTGACAGCTTTCTGTGCTGGGGGGCACATGACCCTGGACACCCTTAGCATCCCCAGCTGTGGTAGAGACAGAGGTAATGTGTTTATTGAAGGATCTGGCTTTTGCATGTTGTACACCCATGTATCTATTTCAGGGTAGAGCAGCTTCATTTAAACTGCCTGGAAAGATTAAATTATATTATTCTCTTAACATGACAAGAGGGTGACAGACTCTGGTTTCCCTGCACAATGGTACACAGCGAAGCGGAACTCGGAACATGTACCTGCTCCCTCCCAGGGAGGAGCATATCAATCGAAGAGCTGTGTAATGCATTAGAAGGATGAGAAAGCGTGGATTAATTTCGACAATCTGATGTAAAACACGAACATCCCCTTCTTAAGCTAAATTGCAAAGGGGGGTTCTGGGCCTGTCAGATATCACAGTGCAGGCAGAGCAGGGGACTCTGCGACGCCAAGGGGGACAGAGAACCAGCACAGGAACAGCTTTTGTTTTTTTTTTTTCAGCTTCATTTTGTTGTCAGCTTCTGATCTCACAGAAAATTAATGGAACTTTGCATACATGGATTCAGATAATCCATTCTGTTTTCCAGATGGGAGCAAGAACGGTCCCTTACTTGGGGACTAGCTGAGGGAATTAAAAGAAATTTGCTTTCCAGATTTTCTCCCTGCCCTCCGGCAGACCTGCATAGGTAAACTTTGATTTTGATGGGAGTTGGGAACTGAAGATCTCTGGGCCTCCTTTTCTTGTTTGCCAAACAGCATTTCCCTGGCTTACAGAAGTGTTGTGACAATTCATGTGTTAAAGATTGTGGGATGCCCAGATTTGGGGATAAAGACAAAGTTAGACTGCTTTGCAATGGGGGTTAGACAAGGTGAGCCAGGCACGTTTGATTAAGACAGTTAGATGGATGTTCAGTGGCCGGTAATGTAAATGTCAAAGCTCGGGTAGAAGAGTGTATTTGGCTTGCAAATCTGTGTGTTCTCCTCAGTTTTTGCAGGACCCATTGGAACCAGAAACCCTTCAAGCTTTTATCTAGTAACATAGTGAAGTGTCTACAGTGCAAGTTTTCGCATGTACTGCAGAAATATTTATTGGACTAGGAAGGAACTGTGGAGTTGTGCTGATGGCTTGATCTCCTGAAGGCATCCATGCAGCAGGAAGATCAGGCACCAAGTTAGCTATGACAGAAAATCCTGCAGGTTCTCATGGCTAGTATCAGAGATCCCATAGGCCTTCTTGTATCCTCTGTTGCTGACTGCTTACAGTTCCTTATGTTACAGGAACACCGATGGCTGGCTTATACACGGTGACTGGTGGTGGAATAGACTCTTGCTCAGCACTGAAGGGAGCCAATTGCTCTGGGATGCTCTTTCACTAGATGTGTATTTGATTTGCTCTCAGGAGGAGGGGGGATTTGTCAGGAGGGAAGATGATATTGCTTCTTCTTTCACACCCAGGTTTAAATACATTCTTGGGAACACCAGACCTTTGTAAGCTTTCTCCCTGGTGAACACATCAGTGTCTGACTGTTCTGCACAGTAATCGTAAACCTCCAGAGCTTGGAGCATGAAGCATTTAGGAATAATGAGACCTCTTTTTGTATTTCCTTACGTGGGGTCACATCATGGGGATTTCTGCTTAAAAACTGGCATCAGAAGACTGTGTAGCAACCACTGGCTTGACTAAGTATCTACCATCAGTACATGTGAAAGCCAGTTCATTTTGGAAAGTTGAATTCCTAAATACTCAAATCATACACACAACTGCTTACACAAAGTATTAGTTATTCTTAGTTCACTAACAAGATTTATGTGTGCGCTGTGCTAGAGACAGGGAGGCCATACTGTGCAACAAATGCTCTTCTCTGACGATGGCGACTTGTGCTTTAGGTTAGACACTGGTAATTTATCACAAAGGCTTGACAAGTTTAAAAATGCATCCGGTAGATTTACTCGCACTTTGAGCTTAATGTTCCTCATTCTCTTATGTTCTAGAAATGATCGTTCGGTGAGGTCCAGAGGCTACGAAGCTGGCTTAGAGGTGTAATGGGACTCACTCATGGCTATCGTCAAATCTAAAATTGTTCCTTTGAATATTGTCTGCAGCCTTTAAGATGCAGACTGTGAGACTTTAATGCCACCAAAGGGTGTTTCTTGGTAGAGAAAAATCTTCCTCTTGATATTCAGCAGTTTCTTTATGGGGTTGTTTGGTCTCTAGACATGAGAAAATCCTGGCAATTTTGATCATTTGAAGAGAATGAGTAATGCGTAGTGCCTAGTTACAGTGTGTCGCTCTTCAAATCCCTGATTATGCTTTATTTTCTATTATGTTGAATGGAGTGATTCTATTATGGACTATCATTTTCTCTTTTTACTGTGGTTTATTTCAAGGATTCCTGCTGGAGCCCTATCTACAGAACATTTCTAGATTACAATTGACTATCTAAGACTGTTTCAGGAATACTTAATGGGCCAACTCAAATTAGCCAATCTGAAGAAGTGAATTTTGGCCTTGAGAACTATCTGAACACATGCCTTTCTGCAAGCAGAGGGAAAAGGCTGCCTACCATCAGGATTTCAGTAGGTGTCAGTGTGGATTTTAAGCTGGATGCTCAGCCTGAGTATTTAGGTTCTTTTCTCTGTGAATTATCACAGTCCCGTACTCAGTTATCAGCCCTTAGTTCAATTTAACCTCCTCCTTCTGCAGTCTGATGGAAGATTGTTGGTGATAGATGATCACTAACTTAGATAACAGAGCCCGGGCAAAAAAGGAATCTTTTGCTTCTGTGGTCATAAGTCGCTACAAAGCCATGACCCAAATATCCCACTTGTGTAGCTGGGAATGGTAACAGAGTCAAACATCTGGCTGAGGCACAGGGTGAGATACTCCACATCCATCCTGGCGCAACCTTCAATGTCCTTATCTGGCAGGAAATGCCAAGCCAGCTTGGGGAGATCAAAAGAGCTTGTCTCATTGAGCCCATCAGCATTTGGGCCTAACTCCGATTGCTGTTAAGAGTATGTCAAAGGTAAACACCAGAACAGATAGGCAAATAATGACCAAGAAGAAAGGTGGGCTGCCAGCGAGAGGCTGTCTGATCTTCAGGGAATGATATTCAGTTACAGCCTTCAGACGGGATGTTTTGACGGGTGAGAGAAAACACTGAGGAAGGCAGAAGGCAGCAAGCGGTCCGTTTATGGCAGGAGTGATATGGCACAGTTGGTGTCACCAGGGGACTGGACGTAGTGACCTAGAAGGTGCCATGAATTTCTAAGCTGTTCCTACAGAGGGAAACGTAGGTGGGAGCTTAAAGCAGAGCAGGGAAATGATTGCAACTTCTATGAAACTCTGAGCAAAACTAAATATGACTGCTACCTGTTTCCAGATTTTGGACAACATTTCAGCACATTTCTCATTTGATTGGCTTATCTGGCTCCAATTACTACGTTTTCAAGACTTAAGTGGTACATACTGTTAGGGAGTGCATGGTGTGTTGATGGGGCTGGACTCCTGAGCATACTCTTTAAGCTACAGAATTATCTACTTTATTATATCCTTCCTCTTAGCCTGAGGAAATTATAAAAAAGAAAAGAGCAAAATTATAGGCTGGAGGGATATCTTTTTCCCCCCAAACTCTTCTTTCACTAGTTATTAAATCTTGCAAAGGTTTTAATTTCATAAACTGAGATGGATACAGAAGCACTGATCCAATAAGCTGTCTTTTGTGAATGTTATTAAAATATCAAGGAATAATTTAATTTTCCCTCCGCATGGTTTTATTTTTTCTTCTGACTGCGAGACATGACTGTGTGTATATGTAAGTGACAGCTGAAGGGTGCACTGAGTATTTGGAGACTGGGAGAGAAACATGTCAAAGTAGATCCAACCCTTTCCCAGTTATGTTCTGAGTGGTGTCCATTTGAGCGGCATTTACCAGGTACAGAGAGGACCAGGAAGACTGATGTCCCCTATAGCACAATGTGGAAGCCCTCAAGAAATTAGGACAGCAACTACAGAGAGCAAGGAGCGGCCTGGCCAGGGCTCTTTATATTAAGTCTCTTACTTACCAAAGAGTGTGCATTAGGCTAGGTGGACAGCAGGGTCTGCGTAAGCCTCTGAAGCTCCACCTTACAACTGTGCCCCATGAGAGGATATCTAAACAGCAGCCGTGGGATGTGTTTCCCTCTCCTCACTGCTGGCCTGAGCTGTTGTGCATGTGTTGACTGATGCCTTTTGCTCCAGTGATGGTGGATTTCAGGATTATTTTTGGCACTGCATCCCCTTTTGGGTATGGCTTATGCTTACGGCGTCTGAAGTGTGAGCTTGCTTGTTTGTTTGTTTGCTTGTTTAAATGAAGATGGAGTAAAGTGCATGCTGAAGGGATTTCCTGGTAGAGAATCCAAGTTAGAACTTTGTGATGATAATTAAGGGGCCATTAGCACACACACACACAAAAAGCCCATATTTGATAGCAGCCCACAGAATGATGCGAGTGCCCTTCTTATTATTAAAATATTCCAGTGCATTCCCTTGGTCATGCTTTCACTGGGAAACAGCACTTCACAAAGAGGCCTCAGTATGTGTACCTGTAAAATCTCTCGTGTTTGATGTTGGCTCTTTTCTGAAGAGGTGTTTTTCCAACACAAGCGTGAGTCAGTAACAGACAGCGCAGAGGAAAGGGTGGGCTCCAGGAACAAGTACAGCTTTCGTCTCCTCTCTTTGAGGGCTTTGGAACACAAAAAGAAATGTAACCTGGCTGGTCGGCGTGTTTCTGTTCTGTGTTCAAAAGTCTGATGCGGAGGAGACCAAGAGCTGGTAATCAGTACTGAGTTAATTCCTGCCTTCATTGTTGCTGCCTTGCAAACTTCAAAGAAGAAAAGCTACCCTCTTTACACCTACAAGCATAATTTCCAGAGCTGAAGCAGGGTAATTTTCACATGCAAATTCAAGAGGCGAGCCTGCCTTATCTGAGCAGGTGGACGTGCTGTTTAATGGGACAATGGCACCTCGCCTTTACTTCCCAGACGGGGAGCAAGGCAGCAGAAATGAAAGGCTTTCTTTTGCTGTTGTTTTAGAGGAAAAGATGTGTACCTTTACAAAAGGGGAAAATGCCACCTTGTGCTTTGTTTTTATGCTTTGAATTGTGTTGAATGCTGGAAAAAATAGAATTCAGTTTACCATCTAGAGCTTTATTTTACATTTTTCATAAGCTGTTGGAAGCATAATGCAGAATTCAAAGACTTGGCAAAGGAACAGGTCAGCTTTACAATTCCCCTCATTCTCAGGCATTCGAAGTACACAGATTTGTGGATATTAATCCCAACATTATCAAAGTAGTGGGAAAATGGGGAGCAAGTTTATAGTATTTACAGTTCTTGCTGTTTTGTTTTTTTTTTCATATTCTCTTTGGGACAGTAATTTCTCTCATTTGCTATTTCAAAAGCCTCCTTCTTATCATACCATAGAATGGCTTGGGTTGGAAAGGACCTTAAAGATCAGCTAGTTCCTCCCCCGCCTGCCATAGTCAGGGATGTCACCCACTAGATCAGGTTGCCCAGGGACCCCTCCAACCTTGGTCTTGACTGTTGTTGTGCGTTTTTTTTCTTATATTTGTCATCAACTCTAACAGTGGAATTATTGGGAAGGAAAGTTATTTGAAGCAGAGAAAAGCGAGTGCCAGGGGACCAGCCAGGATACTAACTGCTGGTGTGATTTAGGAAGGTCACTTGGCAAGCCTTTGCAAGTCATCTCAGAAATGACCTGAGAGTTTGAGGTGCTCTGCCTCTGAAAACAGTTTTTCTCTGGGATTCTACAACGTGGGCTGTGTGGTTTTGGTGGAGAAATGTGGTTCTGATGCTTCCTTTGCTTGTCAGCAATATTTGACCCTGCCTGTTGGTGGCACATTGGTGTTGGTGAAGTGACGCATCTACCCACTCCTGCATTGCAGGTCTGCAAGCGTGGCCTCGGGTGTCCGTTGGCCTTCAAGCATGAGCCTGCGAGCAGGATGCTGTGTATAAATATATAAATAGCCTAAGTTCATAAATACTTGGAAAGTTACATTTTCACAGAAGAGCCTCTCTGCATTAGTTTCCTGTCCAGGTTGTCAGGTGTTTGCGCAGGTTTTTAACATGCTCAGGAAAAAGCCTCATCCCGATGCAGAGTGAGGGCAATGTTCTTCACTGCATTGCCCGTTACCGAGGCTTGCTGTCCCCAGACAGCATCTTTCTGCAGGCAGTGTGTTGCTGGTCCCTGACCCAGGCATGTGGGAATAGGGATAGAAATCCAGATTCATTGGAATGAACCTCAATGATTTGGGCCTTGCTCTTCAGTGTTCATGATAAATGTTGAGCCAGGAACTGTCCTGAAATCATACTATGGGTGAAATAGTTTTGTGCCTCTGTGCTCATTCCTTTTTTTTAAGAATTAAGTGTGTTGGGATGTTATTTCTCCCAGGTTTTTCAGGTACCTCTGTGAGGATCTTGGTGCGAAGACAGTCTGTTTGGACACTCTTATCTGCGCTTTTGTTCTGCTTTTTCACATCCCTCAGATCCAAAAGTCAATGAAGTACAGAGGACTTACCATTTGTGTTGGCATGCGTGCATCTGCCTTTCCACTTGAAGCTCTTAACTCACCCTTTGATATGCAGGCAAAATGATGCAGAACTGTGTATGGAGGAACCTTTGGTAAAAGAAACTCATAAAAGGGGAGGCTGGCAGAATTACAAAAGAGCTGATGAGATAATGATGCCTGTGCTCCAAATCTCCCTCCCCTTCCTGAAGCAGCCTCTTAGAGTATTTGGAGGCTGTATCTGAAAGGTTTGCTTGACACCATTTACAAATCAGCCCAGATGACTTGCTGATATGAATGACACCTAGGGAACTTTCTGATAGACCTGATATACTGCATAACCTTTGGATGGATAAAAGAAAGCTCTGGAGAGGAGGAGGCATCTCTGGGTTACTAATACTATCACACGTGTTTCTGTCACCTTGCTCTTTGTGTCAATGGGCAAGCAACACAGAAACCACATAATGCCTGGCTGGGGACAGCGATGTAATATCCGTAAAAGCACTGCATGGTACCTGGGGCAGTCCATGGTCATGTGAGACACTATGGCCTTTGGTGGACCTGTGTGGTCCAGGAAAGATGCCTGATGAACTAGAAGGCATCTGACTTCCACATAGGATACAACATTTGCTCAGTTTCTTTAGGTACAAAGTGAGAGGGAGGTGCATCTTATCTGATGGCAGAACAGGATATTCTCTGCGAACGTACACTGGCCCCTTTCCTACTACAGTTTTCAGGGAGCTATTTTTTTCTCCTTCAATTGCAGATTGTGATCATGCTTTTGTTTTTGATGAGCATCAGCTCACCTCTAGATGTTTCAGAATCTCAAAGTCCATTTAATGAAATGCCCATTTGAAAAATCCTGCTTTCCTTGAAATCAGTAACAAAACTCCCATTGATTTCATGTAGGCTGATTTTTTTCCCAAGTCACTAGACAGTGTGGTTGATTCTCTTTGATTTGTTAACTGAAAGTGGAGGCTCTACAAAGGTAGTGGTCCATCCCATATTTAGCTATGCTGAAAATATCACAGACATCATTTTGTGAAGTATGTTATACTCATTGTCCCTTGACTTTGGTCATGTGAGCAAAAATGAATACTTGTGTGTAAGCAACAAAACTAAGATTAAATAATGTTTGGGGGGGGATTTATTTTAGGATTTAGAAGAAAATACAAAGGGTTTATTGCATATTCTGTCTCATCAAGTCTCATCAAGAAGAGACCAAGTTTTTCTTATGGTCACCTAAAGAGGATATAACAAAGATAAACGGGTATAATTAAGAGAAGGTTGAACTTAGGCTGAACTTTTCACCAGATTCTGTCCCAAGGGGTGTGGTGGATGCCTCACTGTCTGAGTCACTTACAATAATAATGCTAGGCTGAACTTCTGTTTATTAAAAAATGTGCAGTGATGAAGAGCAATATTGCCCTTCCTCCAAGGGATAGATTCTATAACCTCATGGTCTTTTTTGTGCTCATTTCTGTGATAGAGTCTGGCCTGTTTTGCCAGTTCCCTTATCAGAGAACAGCTCTGTCCTGCCTGCCAGGTCCTCTAAATCAATAAGACTTGGAGGGGTATGTCTGTGCTGTTACCTCTTGCTTGGTTTTAGATCAAACGTTTCTACCATCTACATGGAAAAAATCTCCCTAAAATCTACTGAAAGTCAGGCTTCTACAGCCAAGCAAACTTCTTTGACAGTGAATTTGGGATGAAAACTGGTTGCTTTTGACTGAGATTAACAATAGTGAAGAAGACCTGTGGTCACGGAAGATACGTACCTCATAAATCAAGACTAATAATAATGTTTAAAAGCTTGGACTGAGCACTCACTGGCTGATCAGAGAACAAACCACAAGCGTTTTACGCAGTAACCAACAAAGCCGAGTGTCTGTAGTAAACAACGTGTTCACACAGTAGAGAAACTGCAGACTGGGAAAACAAGGGAGGAATGTTTTCCCATCACAGTTTAGTAACAGCCAAAACATGGGCCCATCCTCATACAAGGTAACTGCTGCCGTGTACCAGGGGAGTAGAGGACCTTATTCAGCTACCTGGGCTGTAGGCTTGACCAGGTTTACACTGGAAATCTGTAAGCAATTAAGTGAGAAAGGAAATCCCANAGTTCAAGTCTGCCTAGAATCTGTCCAACCAGAAGGATGAAAGTTATTTTGAAAGTACCTGAACCCAACCGAAAATTATCCTGACAATCCTAATCAAGCCTACAGACTTTTCTTGTGGTTATTGTGTACATGGCTTCTAATGATCATCTGTTGTATTTGGTAGCAATATAACTTTATCACTGTCACAGGGCCTTTGAAATTAAGGGATTTTTAACAGAGTGATTAATGAGTATGATCTTCTAACTCAGCTGGGTGCTCCAAGTATCCCAGCCAATGCACAGATACTTCTTTTAATTGCTGTCTTGTTGCAATGCCTATATTGTAGCTTAAGGCATTCAAAGCTTCAATCACATGTGTAAAATGTCTTGCCTGAGCTGTCCCCCTCTATTTTAATTTTTCCTTAACCTCACTAAGTTTTGCTGAAGGAGATAATTCATCAGTCTCCCATGCCTGTGAGGGAAGACTTCGGTATTAGCAGAGCAATGCTGAAGAACAAACCAGAGGCAGAGACATTTGGGGAGAAAAAGGAGAACCGATCTTTAGTTTTCTTTGAGCAAGGAGCCAAGCTTCACCAGCAGTTGGCCTTGGATGGGCTGGCAAGCTGTATTTCTGAGCAGTTCAAGAAAGGTAATTTATCCCAGTGGGGCTTTTGGATATTTGCTTGCAATTACATTTGTTTTAGTGAAGTGAACAGAATTTGCTCTTTGGATTTTCATTTCCATGCCCGGAGTTTAGAGTTGCAGGTACCACCTGTTAACACTATGCAAACAAAATATAATTGACTCCCGCAGGAATCCCTCTGAAAGGCAGCACCTTGGGATTAAAGTTGCAGAGCCATCTATCTAAAATGATGTGGCAGATTTAATTAACGTGTCTAAAAATACACAGGCTGCAATCAAGCCTTTGCTTCTGCCCGTGTCTGTTCCCTGAAGGGGAATGCACATAATTTTCAAAATCTTGGGTTCTGTCAGCCACCTGTGAGTTGAATTTATTGATGCATGAGATTATCATAAAATTAATTTGGACACTGCTGAATTATGAGGTTGAAAACAGGTTGAGAAGTGGTTTCTTACCCAGTTTAAGCAATATGCTGTCAATAATGTCCTTTCAAGCCCATATGTAGAGCATTACTAGACAGCTACAGTTACAAACTGTAAACGCATGGAGATTGGATGCATATAGCCCCTTGTGGCAGAGAAAGATCTCCATGGTGTGGTGCTGGGAATGATTTGGAATGACTGGAATCTGAGCAGCAGATTACTACAGGCATCAAATATATTTCTCTGCTTGCCACTCAGGAGACAGCTTTTTTGCTACAGAGTCAGAAAATGGCATACCACCGAAACAGCCGAGGTGCCTTCAGTCAATGTGTCTATCTGTCTATCCATCGCTTGGGCTTTCAGGCTTTATATCCACTTTTTAATTAAAATAACTTGTTTTTGTTAAAGCAGTAGTGGACAGTGATAAAATGCAATTTGCCCAGTCTGTAGTAAAGATTTTAAGGGAAAAAGGACAAATAACACTTCTTAAAGTGCTGATGTGGCCCACGCAGAAGTTGCTCCCTGTGAGCCTTCTTGCGTTGGCACACAGGGTTTGGCATTGCTCTTTATCGGTTGTTCTTTAGGGTGCAACAGAGCGCCCGAAGTCAAATGCCCTCGGTCTTGCTGAATGGCTTTACTCACAAGCTGAGGTGGGAGATTTCAGGTCAGATTGTTCTTTGGTAGAGCTCCAACAAGTTCAGTGAAACTCCCAGAGCACTGGCCTAACTAAGCTAACTAGCAGTAATACTCCTTGGAGCTGAAGTAATACTTTCATCCAGAAATCTCAGACCCTGTGGAAATACACGCGTGGGAATGGAGTGGGGAAACAGAGTGTGAATAACTCCAGGCACTGACATCCTTGGCCAGATATTAAAAGCCACCCCTGACTTGCTGCACGTGTGACAGGGTGCAGCTCTGCTGAGAAGGGCACGAGGGAATTCAGGGTTTGGAGCTTGTAACTGAGGCTCTTGGCATAGCCAAGTAGATATTCCTGTCTCTGTTGTGCTTTGTTCGTGTCTCAAGGTTATCCTGCCATCCAGAGATCTGTAAAAACCCATCTGAGAAGATGAAAATTGGAGATCTGCTGGATTCCAGTGCCTGTGACTCTTGGAAGAAGGGCTGTAGCGCATAGACGTTATTTCAGTCAGGTTGTGATGGCTGCCTCAACTGCCCGCTGATTATCTGCCTTCGTTAGCACAGCAGATGGCTGTCAGTGCCCTGGTAACTCAAGTGGCCTCCCCAGCCATTTTTATAACTACACTTCAGGGAATAGATGTAGGTGCCAAGGTGACTGTTCCAATTTTAAAGCCCAGCAAGATAAGATGATTGAGAAAGCTTTAAATAAAAGCTAACCTGTGGAAATCCCTTCACAAATCATCCGTTTGTGAACTTTTACTTCCTCTTGCATTGCTTTAATCTCCTCCATCAGACAGGCTAAAGAAAGTCCAAGGATACAAGGAACTATTTTCATTTATACCACCAACCTCATCCACATTAACAGCTGGGGCTGTTTGCAAAGGCCTTCTGTATGTGTGATAGCATGTGGTTCCACTGGAGGGCTAAAAGCCAGGCTTCCTTCAAAACAGAGTCAAAATACAATATAAAATAAAAATGAGAAAACGTAGAATATTTCCTTCTGTTAAATAAAGGGGGTGGGAGGGGACAGAAGAGCTGTTGTGCAATTCCAAACGCAGACTCATGCCTCTACTATCAGACTTCTTTGCAAAGGCCTGTGTTTAATTTTAAGATTAGTATTTCTAAAGTATGTTTTTGTCTGTACCATTGTCAACAACTGTTTTGTTTTATATTCCTGATTGCAGTAGGATTGCTGGGATATTTTAGTGTGTCTGTAAGTATGTGAACTAATCTACTGAAGTCTGGTGGGCTGCTCATGTGCTCTGTTACCAGATCGGGGCTGTACAATCAGTATTGTGAGGCTTAATGACTTTGCACAATGTTAAATTGTGCATTATCTAGGAGTCCTGGCTCTTTTTCAAGACCTATAAATAGTCTGGAAGCTGGCCTGATTTCTTGCTCAGGACTGCGGGCACGGTGCATGTACATGTATGCTTTGCAGGAAACTCCTCGCTTCATCCAGGGTGTGCCATCAGTCCTAAATGTCATCAGTTCTAAATGATGGTGGAGAACACCACAGGCGGTTCCCCTGTGCAGAATGGCTTTATTTACTTCTTCACCTTTCAAATACCTCACAAAAATGCCAGGGGCCGTTACACAGCTCATCAGTATCCCCTGGGTGTCCTTCCCTCAGGCGAGGAGGAGAGAGTCCAGACCCTGATCAGTGTAAGCAAGCTGAGTCTTTTGGTGAAGGACAGGGGATATAAAGATGAGGAAAATATCCAGGGTTGTGACTAAAAGTGGGAAGAGCTGTGAGGTGTAACGTCCCTCATGTCTCTGAGCCTGAGTCTGCCTGGGAGTGCGTGGAGAAACACGTGGGTGACCATGAAGCTCTGCAGAGTGATGTGATACGACAGTAGCCCTTGTACGTGGGACTCACCTCCTGCTGTGGTGACAGAAAGGAATGATTGCCGCAGCCTCCAGGAAATGCATTTTATTAATTTTTGTTACTGCTTTTTACCCACAAGTAGGAGACAAAGCAAGCGCAGAGCCGATGGCTGGTTGCTGGCTGAGCAGAGATCCAGCGGCTGTGTGTCCGTCTGCAGCAGCCAGGGGCACTAGGCAGCACGCTAGGGCTACCACCAGTCCCAGTAAATAAGTTCTCAAAATTGTTTTTATAGTAGACACTGAATAAGTCTTTTGGAGTCCAAAGTAAATGCTTCTTCTGGAGTTTCTCCATGGATTTTTATTACAGCTGGCTGAGGCTGGAGGAAACAGTCCCTCTGACGTCGGAGGCTTTGTATCAGGCTGTTTCCCTTTTTATGCTGTGCTCCTCTGGGCACCGAAGGCATTTCCGTTACATAGCAGATCAGCCTGGAACTGTTTCATTCCTTTCTGCTCTGATTTAAAACAGATAAAAGTTCTTGCCTGTTGCCAATTATTAGGACGTGTTTTTTCTGTTTTGGTTGAATTTCAGGTATAGTTTGGAGTTTGTGACTGAATATTTAGTTCTTTGGAGCATGAACCTTGGGCAGACCAAGCTTCCCATAAATAAGGGAGCTAAGATGCTGAGCATGGCCTGTTGCTAGAGATATATGATCACCCTCCCTCTCCCGTGCGCTGTAAAATGTGTGGCGTTGCATCTGCTGGCTTGCGGCCAGGTGTTCGAGTCCATTTAGCGGTGGCTAGACTTGTTGCATGTGTTCTTCATTCATCACAAGCCATGTCTGAACTTGGCAAGTGCTGCCTAGGCCGTGGGCAGCAGCTCTGCCAGGTGAGCCATTAGCAGCTGGTCTCGGCTGGAAGTCTTCTTCCTGCAGATATTGAACGCAATTCAACTGTGCTGTAGAGCAAACCGCAGCTACGCTCACGTGCATGCAGTAGTGGAAATAGTTTGACATGCAAATCAGAAATGTCACTTCGTTTAGCCAATGACTGTTGGCTGATAAAGACCTGGACTTGTGCTCAGACCTGCAAGACACCAGATGGCTAATGTGGTCATCAGCCGTCACACCGTAATCCCACATCAAAACTTGGCTTTCCACAGAGGTCTGTGAACAGGAGTGAAACGCAGAATGTTAAATACAAAGCAAAGCAGAACCACTCCATTATAACCTGCAGTGATGGGAACTCAGTGCTGCTTTTAAGCAGCAGGGTTCTTAACTCCAGGCTTTTTCTATTTGGTTTTATTTCCCAAACCCTGCATTATCTTGTTAGGAGAGACATTATTTCCCTTTGGTAATTTCTCTTTCCTTCCTCAACTCTCCCGCATTTTTTAAGCTCACAGTGGGGAGATTAAAATTTATAGTTGTTGGAGCTCTGTCTGTCTTTATTTTTCCCCATTCCTAATTCTCCAACTCATCATGTTCAAATAGCTCTAATTAAATCTGGTCTTGCTTAAAATGTAGTCCTGCCTTCGGTAGGCAAAATTACATCTGGACTCTCCTGAATCAGTGTAACCTTGCCAGGATTTCATCACAAATCAGTGGCACTACACTGGGGTAAGCTCGGTGTTGATAGATCAGAGTCAGGCCTCTGGTTATTCCAGTTACGTGCAGGCAGTACTCTGCTGTCTGTCAGAGTGTGTTAGGTCACATGTGAGGTTACATGAGCACAAGTACATTGCTCGTCTGGGTCACCTCGGGCTCAGCACCAGATCAGCAAGCTGACGGGGAATCGCAAGGAGCCGTTCAGGTCCTGTGCACTGCTCCACAGTTTTGGAGAGGGTTTATTAGCCTGGGAGTAGTGTCCAGCCCACGGTGGCTGTGTGCTGCACCCAAATGAGAAAGCCTGTGGAAATAATAGAGCAAAGACACTGTCGGAGCCAGCAGCCAGGGTCCCTGAATTATTGCTTTTTGCTGTGAGGTTTATTCCAAACTTTCAGTACCTAGATAATGAAAAACTGCTGGCAGATTCCTGTGCAAGCCTTTGGCCGGTGTGTATTAGGAGAGCAGGGAGCACACCTTGGATCAAGTCTCTAGCGTGGGCATCTCCTTGGAGGTGATATCCCAGCCACCTGAATTCAACAGGTGCTTCCAGCTGGCTGTGGCACTTTTTCTCATGATCTGTCCTGGACTGCTGTGTTCCTGTACCCAGCTGTCTTTCAGAAGTGGCTGGATTTAATGGCATGGGAATTTTTTCCTCATGCCAGAGGTTTTGGTACTGCTCTTCGCATTCCTTTCAAAAAGAAGAGCCAGCAACTCTGCAAAGTCCACAGGAGACTTTGCTGTTGCAATCGAGCCATGATATAGCAGCAATCTCAAATCCTGAGATAGATTCGTAATTAGTAAATAGCTTTGAGAATTCTTTGGAATAAAAGATACGTATACTGTATAAAAGTAAGAGATGTAATCGTTTTTATTGCTAGGTCGGTGCTCAGCAACACTGCTGGGAGAAGATCACACGTTGCTGTTCTGTTCCTCTTGGGGTATAGAATAGGAGACTTGCTTAGACCCCAGAAAAACTGCTTCTGTGCCTGCATCTGATTCATGCTGCATAGTTAAATGCCATGGGAAAGCACTTGTAATACAAACATTTTTGTTTATAGGCAGACATTTAATTATCATATTACAGAATTCTCAGGAACAGCTGCCACATGAGATTTCTGGCTAGGACATTTAACATAAAATTAAAACACAGTGTCACATGCCCATTTAGCTGAAAATCAGAGCATAGTATTTGCACTTTCACATTCTCTGGAAAGAGCTTCCTGGATGATATTTCTGTGCAGATTAGTCATGAGAAGTCGGCATGCTGTAAGCCTGATGACGTCTTCGAGACTGGATCAGAGAACAAATATTGTGATCTGTTCAGCATAGGTTCCCAGAGAGTGATTAAATTTCTTCTCCAAGGAATTTGGTCATTTGCTAGGATCGGAGAACTGGGCATCTACAGGAAGGAAAACTAGAGTGGATCATTTCCATGCTTTGGAATCCAAAGTTTTATTGATAGTCCTGAATGCTTTGGGAAAATGCTTAGCTGCCCCAGTATACAGTGGAAAACAATGCTACACGTTAACAACTCTCCGTAAAGGAAAGCTTGGAAGCCTTCTTATGATCTTCATATGGTTTGCAAGATCGAATACTTTTCCCAGGCAAGTAAGGATCATATTTGTGAGTGTGTGCAAGACCATGTTTTCTCCCTCATCCCTCTTTGCTCTTTCCTGCACCTGTCGCATCTTCCTGCTGGGTCTCACTCCTGGCTCTGATTCTCTGGTGCTCAGTGCACTGGTTCCTTTTTCTTCTCTTCCTGCCCATTCGGTTTAGTCCCAGTGTCCAGGTCGAGATGCGCTTCTGGTATTCCAGCTAATCATGAGTGAATTCCCCAAAGGTGACTCGGGAACTTAGCTCCTTGTGAGGGTCCAAAATCACAAGATTACTGAAGCATCTACGTCCTCTTCTGGTACTCAGCTGCCAAGGATGTCTGCGCAAGTTAGGTGCCCAAATCTCTCTGAGGATCTAGCTTTTCAATATGGGTTTCTAAAACAGTGGCATTGGGAAATACGGTGATGACAACAACAAAAATCCCTTTCCTACAGCTATAATGAAAAGGAGAAATCTGCTGGTTTCCCGGTCTGTTTTAGTGTGCATTGTCAGGAAATTAGCCTACGATATCTTCCTACATCGTGAACAGGAGATGAACTGGCAGGAACATCTCAGTGACATTTTTGGAACATAAAATCCCATCTCTTCTGTAGGGAAAGATTGTCTCAAATGTCATTTAAAAATTGAGAAGTGACACTCTGCCTTGCCACTGTGCTGTGCTCAAGGATGGATGAAAATCAAATGCTCCAGATCAGGACACGTACTTATCTCAGGATCTTCCATCCATTTTTACTGCTTGCATCTGTCTGCTCCTGTGGCACCAGTCTCTGCCTGCAAAGTCGTAAACAAACCAGAAAAGCGTTGTCTGTCTGTCTGATAGACCCATAGCTGTGGGATTCCCAGGAACAGGAGCTGAGGTTCATAACTTTGCAGGCTCTTTAGGACTGTGGCTGGTGAGTCAGCTCTCTTGAATGAAAGCCGGAGCTATCTGCACTTGCGCACTGCTGTTCACAACCAGCACAAGGCATATAAAATGGGCTGTAACCTTTCAGTGCTGGCTCAGGGCTTCACACCAGTGTAGGCAAAATGAGGTCAAAGAAGCGCAGCCTGGATAAGAGCCCTTGAGAGCTGCGTTGCTGAGAAGCTGCTGCTTCAGCTAGGCAGCATCTCCTCCCTGCAAACATAGCCACGTTTTAATATGCACCTATCTCATTTGGTGCCAGTAAGTAGGAAAAGGAAAACTGCTTCTTGCTTTGTAGATACCTTGCTGGTCTCTTCTTTCTTCAGCATATGTGAAGCAGCCCGTTCCCAGGGTCAGTGGTCATCCTGGGCAGTGGTCTTCATGTCTGCTGAGAGCTGGGTCAGCGTTCAGACTGCAGGTTTTTTTTTTTTTTTTGACGTTTCCCTCCTCCTTACCCTGAGGTTGTAAATTTTTTTTTTTTCCCAGGCAGTGCTGTAGTATGAAGAAATACAAAACCACATACCCCTGTTGCAATATAATCTGCTGGTGGAAACCACGTGGATGTTTTGAAAGACCAGGAGTTTCTTCACAGATTAGACTGATTAGTGTGTCTGAACTGTAACTCGAATCACTGAGCAACTGCCCTGCATTGCCACACTGGATATGATGAAAAATGACCCATAGTTCGTCAGAAACACAATTCGTTCTTTAACACACTGGGCTAATGTCTTGGGATGTTGAAGAAAACATTTCAGAGATGGGGGGAGAGCAAAGGAAATTAAATAAATCTAGAAAATAGCCAGTATAATAGCTGCAGTGCTTGTTACAGGCTTCCAGGTTAAAAAAAGTAGTCCAGGGACAGTTTTTCACAGCTTGCAGTGTTGTGACCTTACAGTTGTAATAACCTGGGCATGCATCTTAGCATGTCTTTGGTTCACTTTATCTGAGGAAGGGAACAGCCAGTGCTTACTCGTGTTAGTGTTTCTGGGATGCCATCCAAGCTCGGACGGCTGTATCTCAACGTGGTCGGTGGGCTTGGAAAGGTAGGGTTCACATGGCGCTGCTGCGGATTGTGCCTTATTTGTCCTAGCTCTCTCCAGGAATGCAAACATTGCGTTTCCCAGAAGCGAGGCTTTACAGAGCATGGAGATGGTTGCCTTGCTGGGGATGCCGGGATATCTTTCAGAGAAACTTTCCTGTGGGTTAGCTTAAGCCTTACAGACGTGACTTGCAAAAAGGGAATCTTTTTCTCCAAACCCATCTCCAGTTACTCTTTCACTTTGAGCGCCCGCAGCCCTGAGTCACTGCGGGAGGCACTGTCAGAGCTGTATGAAACCCACAAAGTTCTGGAGCTGGCAGAAGCTGTGTGACCGCAGGGCAGCAGTGGGCAGCTGCGTGGCCGTGCCATGTGGAGCGGCTGAGAGCCTGGCTGGGATGCGGCCACACACACATGGGCTGGGTGAATGAGTGGGGCATCCTCGACCCGTGAGGCTGAAGTGAGCGTTTGTGGTTTTTTTCTTTTGAGAATCTCGTAATTTTTTTTTTTAACAAGTTCTTCTGCTTCATGAGGTCTCGGGTTACTGCAGCCTCACAAGGCAGATTGTTAGGAAAAGCGGTGTGAAACTGTTATGAAGTGGCACAGGACATGAGGTTGAAATATTGCTGTAGTCTTCCAGCAGGATTTCATAAAATTGCACAAAATTGGAGGCTTATTTTTATTTTAAGACCTTAGTTAACATAAAAGGAGGGGGTTTTAACAGAATGATTAAAACTGTTAAATAGAGTTTAACACATAATTAAGGACTTCTCTAGGATTATACTCGATAAGTCTTATTGTCCTACTATTTAAAAAAATATTCTGCAAAAGAAGAATAAAGGCAAAATTCTATTTGAATTCCAAACAACTTTTTCTCTAAGCAGCATTATTTCTAAATTTCACATCTTTTCAAAAACTTCATCTCAGTAGCATCAGTCAGTTAGAAAATGCTTAACATTTTAACCCTGTCAGATTTCCTGCAAGACTTGCTGTTCATTACACTGCTGTCAGGTCCGTGTGATTTCAGCTGACTGTGATTAATAATATTTGATTTTAATTACTTGAGGTACATTTCTTGTTTTTCAGAAGTGTGTTTGTCACTTGTGGAAAGCACCACTGACTCTTTAATCTTTCACTGTGGGAATTAATCCTGCTGGGTTCATATTCTAAGCTCTGTGGGACCAGAAGGGACTGGGCTGCTTTGCTTTGTACAGAGCAATGGCCACTCCAGCCTGTGCAATATTTCTCTTCTCTGCTGGATTGTGTGATTCTCAAAGCGCTATCACGGTAGAGAGTTAGATGATATTTAAACTACCTTAGGATTCAGATGACTGCAAAACCCGAAACCTTTGTGGGCTCACACATGCTTCACTGCGTTCACAGCACACAGCCAGCAATCTGTGAAACAGCCCATCGCCGATGGAAACACAAACAAGGGCTGTCAGAAAATTTCTGTTCAAAGGTCAGTGGTAAATGATAGACACTTAAATGCTGTTTTGTCTCTGTTCCACAAGCTGGAAAATAATAGGATTGGATTTTGATCAAGAACTCTGCTTTATTCCCTCCAGCCATTAGCTTTGTGGTACCCTAAAATGTATGGTTGATAGTAAAGGAAGATGATCTTTGACAGTGGGTTTTTTGTTTGTTTGTTTGTTTGTTTTGCTTTTTTTTTTTTTTTTGGTTTGGAATTCAACTATTTATATACAGCGAGCACTGTAGTTGTTGACTGGGACTCAGTCTGTTTCTCCCGATGCTTACCAAAGCCTAAAAGCTGAGATTGCTCCAGACCCTCTAATATCCCATCTCACTGTGTGCTTCTGATACTGTCAGCTGGGGCAGATCAACACACAGTCAGTGAACATGTGGATTTTCGTATTCTTTTAGCACAAGGGCACAGCAAAGGCCCTTTCACAGCAAGCCAGTTTCTGAACGGGGAGCTGGGGGTGGTCCTCCTGCCTCTGAGCCGTGGGGAGGAGTCTCCTGGCCACAGGACTGGCGCAGAGTCGCTGAAGCTGCAGAACTGAGATCTGGACGTGCAGAGTTCTTAGGACTGGGGCTTGGGTTGTGGACTATTTAAAATGGATGTCTCCCGAACCTTTTTGGCATGGTTTCAGATTACTCTCCTAATTGACCATTGGAACAAAAACTGGGATTTTTTTGTCCAGCCTCATCTCAGGTGCCTGACTTTTTTTTTTTTTTTTTTTTTTTTAAATGAGTATCCTATTTTAGACTAGGAAAGCAGGTGGAGCTTGCATACAACAAGAGGCCTCACTGCTTGGGTAGGTTGTCAAGTTCCCGTTGGGATGCCTAGTTAGAGGTTGCAGCAGTGTATATGCTCATATAAACTAACAATTTTTCCAAACAATATCAGAGATGTTAGGAAACTATTTCCATCAAAAGTAAGGAATGAATGACTTCTCTTTGAAGAGCAGGAGCGGTAGTTGTGCATGTAATCTTACATAGTGCCAAATGCCCTTCATACCTCTTTCTGGAAAAGAGTTTCATAGAAGTTTACCAGGCTCAGAATAACAGGGACGTGAGCCTGGCTGGTGCATCTGCTCTCCATGGTGATATACACAATAACAGGTCTGTTGTATTGCTTCATGCTAAAGAGAAGGACTTGGTCAGAGGAGTTTCTGGAATCTGTATCCCCAGAAAGTCAACTGCCCCCTGCAGGAGTCTGGGCTGAGAGGCTGAGCTGGGGCGTGATGGTGCTCCATTCTTCTCTTGTTCACAGGCTGCTTCACAGACTTACTCCTGCTCTTGGAGGTTCCCATCCAATGTATGGCTCTGATCACTGCTTTTAACACCCAGACAGCTGCCTCAGATGCTTTTCTTTTCTCCAGCCCAGTTTCCATCACAGCACACTTTAGTCCTTCATCTGCCTGAAATTAGGGTTGTTTACATCTGAAGAACAGTTTCAGCTCAAGAACAACATTTCCATGTAGGGCCAGATTCCACCACTGTACTCGGGAGCTCAGGGGTATTCCCTGTTAGGGATCAGGATCCCACGTGCATGGTGCTGTATAAAAACAAGAAATACAGGTAGCTCGTGTCTCATGGACAGCGTGATATAAATTTAACAACACATTTTCCATGTTAGTGTGGCATTTTCTAGTGTGTCCTTGCTCTTCTTGCTTCTTCATTGACAAGATTAAGATGATCTTCAAGTGAGGAGCGAAACGATCCATATCCTGCAGAAGAGGAAGAAAATGTCTGTCTTCTTTTAACTCAGAAGAAAAATCCTCTTTTCAAGAGGTACTTCATTTTCAAGAAAGCCCACTCCTTCCTGTCCACCCTTCCTCAACTCCATCTTTTGTAGCACAGTGTTGCACCCTTGCCTGATCCAGTAGTTGAAGTGAGTAATGGAGGTGTCGTGTTTGGGGGTAATTAAAGGTTGATGCTCTCAGTCCTTGCCCAACAGTGTACCCTTTGCACAATGTACTTTACTGGAGACTGCGCCCTGCGTTTTAGCGTCGTTTGGTTATTTCACTTCTAATAGTCCTTCCACTTCCATTATATCCCCTGAGTAATGCCTGTTTGGAGGACAGTGCAGTAAGTGACTTCTCCCTAATCTGATTTCTGATTCTTAGTGGCCTGGATAGACCAGCATTAGTTTGCTATTTCAATCTGATCCATCAGAGTCCTCTGCTGCACAGGGCTGCTCTTTTATATCACTTACATGACAAAAAACCAGCTTGATTCAGTTGGTCTCCAAAGCAAGGCCAAGCAGGTCATGTGTGTGCAGAGCAGAGATGATTAACAGCCTCCCACTGCACCAAATCAAGTGCAGGAGCTGAGCAAAGAGGTCTGGTGTGGGCCAGGAGCTGCTGGGGAGAAAAGGGGCCTCTGCAGGCTGTAAGCACGGTGTGTCGTGCAATGTGGTCATAACTGTTTATGCATTGAATTAATACTTTGTCATCTGGATGCTGGCAGGATTCTCTTGATCCCTATATCACCAGTTCTACAAATAATGGGCAGTTTCTGAATGCACTTTGAAATAGAAATCCAAAAAATATGCTGCTTTTAACATGTGTCTGATGGAAGTTACAGTTATGTCAGTTATCAAACATAGCTGAGAACGGTGTCAAGGTGGGGATTGGTATGGTTTTGGGGGATGGAAGATCATTGCTCTCTCCTTTATGAAGTGATATACTTCTCTCTGCTGTCCAAGTCCTGCTGATGGATTGTAGTCTGGAAAGAGAGAAAACAGACAGAAGGGAGGTACAGTAGTCTCTCCCGAATTAAGGGAACTGAATGTGGTTGAAGGATACTGCATCGGCCATTCCATCAGAAGATCCTTCCTGGGAATTAGGTGAGGTTGGTAATGCTCTGGGCATACGCCAGACTCGTGGGCTCCTGAGCTTGGAAGGATGTTGCAGACAGACATAGTCATTACCACCTACCTTTGCTTCAGAGCAGCGGGATCAGGAAAGGCACAATGTGGCATATTGCAACGCTGACAATATGAGGCAAGGGTCAGGGTAAGAATAGTTTTGTGACCAGTGAATTGTCTTGTTGGATCCTGGAAAAGACCTGCTCCGGTCTGATGGAGTTCGGATATGTTCTTGATTCCCTTTGAGCTTTCCCTTTCTCATGGATCGCTGTCAGATGTTTGTTGCTCAAACCCACCGAGATTTCTTTACTTGGCGTTGCTAGACTGCATGTCCAAAATGAGACCTGAAATTCCACCATCCTCCCTTGCTCTGTCCACTGGCCCCAACCTGTAAGAAAGCACATGATCCTCCTGAACATCAGTCAATTTGATTAGCAGGGCAGGAAGATGAAGAAAACAGCCTGTTTCTTCCATGTTTGACACGTATGTGGCTGACGTTGGTGATACTCTATTTTATTTTATTTTTTGTCAGCAAGAAACAGAGATGTTTTTGAGTGATTTTTCAAGGGCTGTGGTCCCAAAGGCCTCTTGCAGCTTTGCCAACTCTTTTGCAAAATCAAAGGACTTTGACAACTCCTGGATACAATTGCACAAAGCTTGGAGTGGTGTAAGTAAAGTAAGTCATTCTGCTGTTTGTGTCACCTGTTTCGATACACCAGCAGCTGTCAGCCTGCCTGCACAAACGTGAGTCTGAGGTAAGGGCGTAGGTGTGTATGGGAAAAGTTGCAGGCTGGGGAAGGATGGATCATCCCACGAACTGACTGTCTCCCTCTGTCATACGCCGGCATCAAAGGTCTCTTCTGTGACCTTTGAGGACAACTGTGCTTAGCATGAGGACAAAACTGCCTGTGTGACACATATTCCAGTGAACTGCACCCTGTTACTCTGACTTAGGATCTGGGGAGGTGGATGGATTGCTTTCCGGCAAAGTCACGAATAAGTTGGTTTAAGTCAGGAGCTTTCTGAGTACCTCGTTGACTGTAGTTTTCTCTAGCTTGGCAGCTTCCAGTGTTACAGAAATGTGACTGATGTAGGCACAGGGTGAAATGGTTTCTTCATGACTCAGAACCTAGTGCAGCTCCTTACCTGCCCCTGTCCTTCTGAGTGGCTAGCGAGCAGGACAGGGATTTAGGAATTCACTGACTTCTTCATCTGCCAGGAGAAGTAACAACTGATCTATTGAGATTGTGGACTGACTCTAGGATTGATGGATACATTATTATGAAGATTACTCTAGTGCTTTTCAAGTGCTTGGAGATTTTTGGAATAAAGGCTTAAACCTTTGCTTTTATAAAGGGATTGAACTTGGGTGTCTGAAGCTAAGAGCAGAAGTTTTTACTATCTGATATAAACAACTATGAGATAGGTAAAAGTGGTCGCAGATTGGTGTACCCAGTGAATTTGGCATACAAAGCAGGACATTGTAATGAAGATTGATCAGTAAGCTGTATTTGGAGAGAGAGTTCCAAGACAGGCTTGTTAGAAGGACAGAGTGATCAGTAACTACTGCCTTGACTCTGCCTGGTGGGATGTGTTTTCTCATACTGACTGTGGGAATAGAGGTGGGTGGCCTTCTGTCCTTTCCAGATCATGTTGAATCCAGCCGCTGATACCAGGTCTGGTTCTGGACCCAAGAGACTGAATTGCAGACAGATGTTAAAATCTCTGTCCCCTTTTTGTGTCTGTCCCTGACACCAAGAGCTTTAGGGTAGGGCGGAAATCTGCAGGAATGTTGTAGAGCTTACCAGGTCTGGAGCAAAGATCTGAGCAAGGGGGTGTTCACCCATCGTATTCCACCTTTCTTCCCAAAAGCTCCTGTATCTGTTCCCTCATGTCCCAGGTAATGAGAAGAGTATTCAGTATCCTGCAAAGCAGCACAGACTTACGTCTGTTCTCTGTTTCCAAATCTTAGTCTCTGTT
Organism: Chauna torquata; assembly: GCA_013399475.1. Lineage (NCBI taxonomy): Eukaryota > Metazoa > Chordata > Aves > Anseriformes > Anhimidae > Chauna > Chauna torquata. Next base: position 39,523 of record VXAL01014010.1, read on the forward strand.
GTTCTACTTATGGGTGGATCACAAAAATAATTACCTAAATGAACCATAAGTGATCGTCCACTCCAAAGAATAACAATGATTAGGTCACCGTCCTTGCTTATCTCAGGTTCCCATCCTTAAAATAAGGGCAGCAATATTTTTCCTTTTAAAAGAGCAGGACAAACTTGTCCATGTTTGAGGTATTAGTTGTTGTTATTATTATTACTCATGGATGACAGGGAAGCACTTAATGAATTCTGGTTATGTTACAATAGGCTGTGACTGCTATTGTCATGACTAACATGCATAAATTGACTGGGCTGCCTGTTTACACTAACGTGAACTCTACCGCATACTTGCGGTCCATTTCCAACACCATGGCCAGGAAGTTCTTATGGTGCAGATCATTTAGTATCACACCTCCATCCTTTTAAAAGACAGCAGCCTTGTTCATTTAGTATAGTGTCTCTGCATGTGCCTCCGAACCGAAGCTGCCCAGCATGTTTTCTTACTGCCTAGCAATGGCAGAGTTTGTCTGCAGCAATATTTTCCTTTCTGCTTTAAAAGACATAAAGAGGGAAGTGGCTCAGACTTCCAGCTGTTGATTTCAGATGCTTTCTACAGAGTGGGTCATTTTGGCTATTAGAGAGACCATGCAGAAAACCGAATCCCCTCCAGTGTGTTTTTGCTCAAGATCAATCATTGCACACTCTGTCTTTTCATTCTTAGACAATGTTTCTAATTATATTCCTTAATAATTTGCTAGGAGTGACCTAGTGGGTGAGTGGAGTGATAAAATGGGACATCACGTGTGTGTACTTGGGTAAGTCAGAGTGGCATCTTCTCTGCTGTTGGCTGTCAGACAGGAGTGACTCCGATTACCCCAGTCAAACCCATTGCATGGGGCAAGAGCAGCATTACAAATGAGCTCTGCCCAGTCCTTGATGGGCCGATCCACAGGAGCCACACAGCTCTCTCCCATTAGGGCCGCCTCTTCCCAGCCGCTGCTGGCCCATGGCCCACCCTTCCACCCCTACATCCCTGTGAGGGTTTTTGGTGTTCACCTCTCCCTCCTCCATGTGAATTTTCAAGCCAAAGTCCACCTCTGAAAGTTGACTATGTGGTGTGTTGCGTCAGTCCCTGCATAGCTCATGATTCAGCAGTTGTACAAGTTTCATACCTGCTAAGGACGTGCCAGAAACCACAAATGTTCCTAAGCCAGGAACAGCAAAAGGAACTAGGAGTTTCCATTCAGCTGAAGACAGCAATGTCTGCAGCAGATTTTCATGTAAATTAGTTTCATTACATTGCCAAGAGACTGGATGGGAGGAGGAAAACCAGCATCTGGATTTCTAAAGCCCAGAAAGCCCTAGATCTTCAAGAGAACAAAAGTGACGCATTACTGCACTGAAGTCTGTTAAGAGGGCAAAAGTCCTACTGGAAGTGAGGCTACAAAACCGTTAAGGATTTGGGGAAAATCCCAGGCTGTGGGATCAATTACAATGCTCCTGAAGTACATGGGAGTAAAATGCAAACATCTCTGCAGGCGGCAGCTTGAATATTATTATTCAAACAAGCGTTGGCACAGCAGCAGTCACCGCAGCGTAGGAGCTGCGTGTCCTGGTGCCAGACCCCAGGCAGAAGGGCTGCCCGGCTGCTGCTGGTGTCAGGGGTAACCCGAGAAGGGGCACCTCCTGGCATCCCGCGATGCCTCCTGCCAGCTCTGGCTGCCAGAGAGCCAGGAACGTGTGCCAGCAATGGCAAGATTGCTTCTCACTCAGCGTAGCAGAGACTGGGACACAGCCTTATTAATTTCATTCAGCCGTTGGCTCAAAAATGCATTGAGCTGGCAAGGAGAGCTGTGACAGCAAATGCTTGTGTTGCGAGCACAGGAAGCCTTGTTCCCTGCCTTCATTCTGCTTGTTTGCCACCCCCTGCTATACGCCGGGATTTTAAGATCAGTGCTATTTCGGTGCAAGGAGGAAGGGAAGGATCGAACAATTGAGGGTGGGCAAGACAATAGCCACTCTTTCACTCAGGGTTTGTAGTTGCGATGTGGCCAGGAAAACAGTGATTGGCATGCAGCTGTTTGGGAAGAAGGGAGTGGTTAAGATGTGATTGAAGGAGTGGGGTGATTGCTGGCTGCTGGGGCTGTGGGCGGTGGTTTGCGCTCGGGCAAAGTGGCACCGCTGTAAACGAATGGAGAGTGGGGGCAGGGGAGAATCAAGCCTGGTCCATCCTGGATTGCCATCCTGCGTTAAACGAAAATGTCCCAGGCCAAGGCTGACGGCTGAACTTCTTGTCAGGCTGTTCTCTCTTCTGCCTTTCCCCTCCCAAAGCAAGGTTTTGTTTTGTGTCTGTGTGTTGCAGGCAGAGACGGGGATCCCCTTGAACTGTGAACTGTTGCAGGCATGGGAATCCTGCCTAAATAGCCTTGAAGTCATTTTTCCAACATGCTTGGTTAGTAAACGTGTGCCAGCTCCACATAAGGGCTGCTTGGCTGTGATCAAACAGAAGGCTTAATGATGGGAAATGTAAATTATTGCTGTGGTTGCTGGTCAAAGAGGATCTGCACAGAAGCGGAGGCTGGATTTGCACGGAGCTGCCCTGCATTAGGCTGAGGCGAGGTGGGGTTGGAGTGGGGCTGAGGGCATTCAGCCTGCGATGTTCACCAAGGCATTTGGGGATGATGTATCGGCTCATCTGAGCCCAGGGGGCAAAATGTATGCACGTGGCTTCAGCAAGACTCCGAGCTCTGGCGTTATCTGGTGTGGCTTTGGAAAAGTTGCATTTGGTAAATAATTGGAAGCATAAATTGTGTGCAAGAGTGAAGGATGATGGTGTTCTCGCCACTGCTGGGGCTTTCCTACCAGCTCCCGCAGTGCATCACTGAAGGATTACATCCCTTTCCCCTTGCACCAATACACTCTGTTGCATGACATACTCGATAGTGCAGTGTTTGGAGGGAAAAAAAAAAAATGCACACCTAGCACCCACCCAAGAGCTATTTATAGTAGGAGTTCCTAGAAGAAAGTATGACAACTTCAGAAAACAAAGAATTGCCAAATAATCCTGTAGAGAGCAGCAAATTAACCCCTCCAACACCAACAGCCCCAAATCCTAGTGAGAATTGGGACCATGTGGCTTCATTAAGGAAAATCCTCGAAGAATCAACGAGGACAGCTTAAGAGTCCTGCACAAAACTGCCATCTTACAGGCAACAGCCCTTGCAAAAGATGATGCAAGCTTTTTGTCCTTCTGACAAATCCTCTGGAAATAAAGCCTGAGGACACAGGACAACGTTCTCCAGTGACATTGTCATTGACACTGACAGTGTCATTGAAGACTCCTCCACTAAGTAAATAGTGATCTGTCCTTCAGACTTTTTCAGTCCTCAAATCTTGCTTGGTTTTGCTACATGCCTTAAATAAGGCTTCTGCTGAAGAATAAAATACCTCGCTACTATGATGTCTGAAAACTTGTGGCCTGGTTGCTCGAATCAAGTCGATGCAATCTTTGCATCAAATACAGTTTCCCCTTTCACAAATCATAGGCAGCAGATGTTTTTCCAGCATTGTCAGGAGCTGGTGGACAGAGGTCTGCAGGGAAACTCAGACTTTATTTTTCACTCTACCTGGCCTGCTATTGCAACAGGGTGACCTTGACCTTTCCTGGCTAAGGGAGTTCGATACATAATTGAGCATTGAACTGAAATATGTGAAAAAACACCACCCCCACCAAAACCCCAACCAAAACCCCAAACCAGACATTACATAACTTCTGCATGGAGCAGAGTCCTGTCCCGTACATCATACTGCTTCCTTCCCTGTACATCTCTGTAAACACCACTTACGTTGTATGTTTATACAATTCCTACACTCCTTGCAGTTCTGCAATACCTTCGCTTGTTCCACCCACCAGACTAGTTGTAACAGGCACTAAATTGTTTTTTTTGTTGCTTGCTTACTTTATACACCTGCAATTTCCTGCTTCGTATGTCCAGAGACTTTTTGTAGCCTTTAATTCAATATTATTCATAGATTTTATTTAGTATTAGTTAACTTCATAAAGCACCTTAATGGGCAGTGTTTTTTTTAATTATATATGGCAAAACCTAGAGAAACAAAGGAAAATTGACTCAATTTGTCATAGCTGGCCTACAGAAAGCCCTTGAGGTGACCAAGTATCACTTTCCCTCTCTGCTGTGTTTCACGCACGTCCCAGTTCCTGTGAGCTCAGCTCGTGCCTCCAGTTCCTAACTGCTCTGCCTGTACACGGACTCTGCTTACAGGAGGCTGCTCCTTCTCCCTCCACCAGTGAGGCAAAAAGCAAGATCTTGTTGGTAATTTTAGGATGAAAAACACTGACATAGTCTCATGGAGTTTTGTTGTTGTTGCCCCAGTCCTGGTGTTTAGTGGGAACGTGCGAAATGCTGTTTTTCAGAATGTTGCTGCATAATGCACATCTTTGTGCTCACAGATACAAACACTTTAGCACTTGGTGCCTTGCCCCAGAACTTCTCCCTTCTGCTCTTCACAAGGCTACGGACCTGCTGCTTCTTCTCACTGAGGCTGTCCTCCCTGCCGTCTCACTTCTCTGCTTTTCTTTGTCTCTCCTTCACAGGCATGCAAACCTGCAGAATAACAGAAAAATCTCTTCTCTCCCGGAAGCTTGTGTGGATGCCTGTCCTGATGCAGAAGCATGCCTGTGTTCAAACCGGAGGCTGCTGTTGTTACAGAAGTGTCTGATCAAAAAGTTTGACTATTTCTTCAAGTCATCTGAAACAAAAACTTTCTATCCTATTGAACTTGTAATGCTATCGCATGTATTGTAGAAATGACCAAGACACATTTACCACAACTATACAACTATATCGTAGCTAAATGATTCAGTTAACGTATTTCCTATATGCAGCAAAAGCTGCCATAATCATTGAGATCCATGCCCTTTTCAAGGAATTCATCGGATGCCGTCTGGTGCATTGGTGAAGTCTGAGATACAGCTCTGGTTCGTATGGTTGGAGTACGTTTGTATGTCAGCTACGCCGTATCCGGGACACAGCATTAATTAACAGAATGGCCCTGCTTCAGGCCCCAAAGGACAAGCATCCACACGGCAACTGTGAGCCTTGTCGGCAGCAAGAGATTAAGGAATTAATTGGCAGGGTTAATCTTCATGGCAGGGTTGGAAATGAAAGTATTAATTTGTTTGGACGAGCAAAAAGTCCTATTCCAGCGACGGCAGGTGGGATCACCTGAGAAAAAGCCTGCAAAGTTGCCCTTCCTGGGGGCCTCTCTATTTAACACCTTGTGCTAACAGACCTCCCGAACTCGTTGCCCCTGATGTGCGAGGCTCCCGCGCGGGGCTGCAGGAGCAGGCTGTGCTGCCTGCGTGTCAGCTCACCTCCTTGCAGCTGACAGCACAGCTGATGGGAGAGGGACCGCAGGGCTGGCTGCAGCTTGGCAGGGCCCTTTTGAGGTCTGGCTTCTATTTCCGATCTTGCTCCTGTGTGCTGAGCAGATCTGATTGCTGAATTGCAGATAATGGATCAGGCCAACGTGCTCTAGGATCTCAGAATGAGGGAGAGATGTGCTGACACCCAAATGCCACTGCTGGGGCAAGTGGTACCAGCCTTGCGTACAGCATGCAAATCTTAGTATGTCTGTATGGATACTAAAGCCTCAGGCGCTTCTCTCCTTCTCCAGGACACAGTAGTATGAGACTCTGCTGCATCAGTGGATGCTTTTCCCTTTCTACTTTCATTTAACGCTCAGGACCACAGACTATTTTCCATTTCAGTATCTTTCTAATCTGTTTAAGCTAATGCATTGGTCACATCACATTAAGATATATGATAAAAGCACTTCAGGGCTTAAATTATTTAAATGAAAATTTAGCTTTTTGTCACTTGTGATCTCTTTTGTGCATTGATTAATCTAATTAGCTCAGCAGTAAGAATCACTTTCTTCTCATGCTGTGGTCTGACCAGTTGTGACTGACAACCTGGTTCCAGACGTGACATCAAACAGGACTGGCCTACATAGAACCCTGGGGTCCTTCTGCGTGTGCAACAATCCTATTTAAGACCTTGCAGTCAAAATATTATCCTCTCGACTACTCTTCAATTCCCACTGACAACTCTTATATCTGTTCGTTTATTTTCCCTGAACCAAGGCTGAAGAAAGCATGTGTTTGTGTTCCCCAGAAACTGAGGTCCTGCTGTTCGCAAGGTACAGTCGCTGCAACTTCCGACCTGAAGAGGTCTACAACAGAAGGTCAGGTTGTGAACATGGTTGGATCTGCTAAGTTGATTTGTAAGAAGGTTCTATTTATATATATGCAAGATATGCTCCTCATTTTTTTCAAAAAGCCTTTGTGGGTGTATATATAAGTATTGCACAACTGGGTACTGAAATACAGATACAATTACCTTCTGTTGTTATCTGTGGAAGTCAGCGTTAAGTATTTCTCTCTGTGCCCAATACCTGGTTTACTGGGAGACTGATGCTGTTCCGAGGCACTGTAAAGTAATGGAGCTTTTCGTAGCCAAAAGTATTTGGCTGGATTTAGCCTACATATCTGCATCCTGTTTGCGCACATTGTGTGTCCCTGTGTCTGATACCAAGTCTTGCCAGTAAAACTGCAGGCATCAGGGGCGATCAGTTGGTTTTGGTGTTCAGGTTAAATCCCCTCCCAGAGGACTGCTCACTGCTGCACCTGTGTCCTCTGCCTGACACTGACAGCTTCTCCTTTCCATACCTACCCTATTTCACCACTCATCCAGTTTCCATCTTACAGCCCCCACAACGGATGAGTGCTTACCACTTTTAACTCTGTTCCCCGTATTTAATATGACTAGAAATGTCCTTGTGCTGCTTTTGCCATCTGTGTGAGCATACAGAGACATCCAGCTGAATCTTGTGCTACAAGTGAAGTACCAATGAGCAGTTTTGCTGGAGAGGGGAGAACAGGGAAAAGGTGTCTGCTAGAGGTCTGGGATGCTGAACGTGGCTAGAAGCAAAGCAGAAGGGTGGTTTGATGTTTGGGTGATGCTTTATATTAGGCTGTTGTATTTGCTGAGTGGTAAATACCTAAAAATCTACCTTACAGGATACTTACTTAGGTATCCAGCCCTTAATCTGACCACAGTTGTTACTTGAAACCACAAATAAAAAAACAACTGCCATCAACTGACACAGCAAATATCATGTGCATTTATATAAAATTATTTTGGGCTTGTCTGCATGCTTCAGATTATTTGAGGAAATCTAGTTGTAGGTGTCTGTCAAGCACGAGCACTTGCTTCCACTTTCACCTTGCATTTCATGTTCTCCTCACCCCACAGGCAGCCAGATGGTTGAATGTAAGCCAAAACTAAGAAGGATTTCCTCTTTTCTTTTGAAGGGATGGGTGCTCAGAGATTTATCAGTAATACAGTTGTACTTAATCAGATAGAGTCTGTCCTGTGTAACTAAGAAGCCCCACAGCACGTTGCTGGCAGCTACTCTAGTGAAGTCCCACTCGAATTACCATTCTGCATTCCATGTCAAACTGCTTTTCATTTGTTGATGTACTATTGGTCAGTTGTCTTAAAATGCCGGTAATGAAATGATGCTACAGTACAACTTTTGTGTGATATTTTATATTAATCATGTTTAAAAATGCTGAACAGCATGTAATTTGGAGCAAGTCAGTCACCCTGTCTATGCTACATATGCATAAAATTTGAGTGTTCGAAGCAATGACCAGGCTCATCATAGACCTAATTAGTTCTTTAGAGAATCTACTTTACACACTAGCCCGTACTATCCGTATTGATGTTAAGATATTATATAATCAGCTTTAGAAAAATGCAGCAGTCTGAAAGCCTCTTTTTATGTCCCTGTGCTCACTCTCTACCCCCAAGGAGAGCACTGAAAAGCAGCAGAATTTTACTGGAAAGTAGGCATTTCTGTTGTGGCTTTTTTGGGGGTGGGAAGGTAGTAGAGCAATTGATTATCTTCAAATCAACTTTGGCTGTCAGCTGTGCTCTCCGTACACTTCTTAACTAAGATCTATAACACAGATTTTAAAAAAGGAGTTAGATGTTCTCTTTTAATGTTCAAATTGGGCAGTGAAATAATGGAATGTGCTATTTTAAGAGTTTGGAATATTCCCCAGTTCAGGAGTTAAGTGATCGCTCTTACTCTGTATATGAATTGTGTGTTTCCATTCAAACTTCAGAGGTATCAGCTGCAAACACAAGCCTGCTGTATCTCCTCTACCCTTGTGTGGAAGAGTGCATCATTTACTACATGTTTAAGCACTTAACATTAGTTTGTCAAGAGAAATAGTAAAACTATTCCCCTATAAAACTTGAAGGGGAATTGCTACTGTGATCTTAGCGCTATGGTATTTTAGGATCAGTTCATGCAGCATCTAGTAACCCTGAATAGCATCTTCCCCTAGGATTTTTGAAGGAGTTTGCTGTCTGCCCTCAAAAGCAGAAATGGGAAGAAGAAAACAATTTGTTTTGTTGTTCCTCAAATCCTTAGGAAGCAGGAAACCGACAGAGATTTCATCATCTCGTTTATGGCTTAGGTGTGCTATACCAGAGACAGACATCATTCAGTGCAATTTGTCATCTGTTTCCCCACCGTAGGAGCCACTGTTTTAGTCATTTGGTGCTCTGCTTATGTACTACCAAAATCAAGGTAGGTTGTTTTTTTTTTTTTTTAATCAAACTACAGAGTAAAGATAATCTTGTCCAAAGGAGAAACAGTAAAATATCTAGTAAGATTAATACATGAGTTTTTCTTTCAAAATAAATATAATCTAATTATATCCTGCATCATTTAAGGGTAAGATGTGCAGTATTTGTCTTGTATTATTACATAATAACCGTAAGTGAGAGCAGGCTACATTTGAAAAATTTGTTCCAGTTCTTGGTTAGTTCAGGGATCTAAAGCAGTAACAGATGAAGGCAAAGTTTGCAGATCAGAGAACTTGGGAGATCTGTGTGTTCAAAATTAGTAGAATACAGGTATTTCTTGAGAGCGCAGCCATTTGTCTTTCAGACGCTGAAACCAACATGCACAGCACTATGTGGGTTTTACACTTTTATTAACAAAAAAGAACCCATGGGGCTCATACATTAGTACAAAATACAATCATCTTCCTGTATGTTAAGAGCATTTTTTTTCTTTTCTCTTTTCAACTGTTTCACAGTTATCAAAACAAACCCCCTGCATATTGAACTTATTGTGCAAACAATATTTATTTAAAGGACCAACTTCTGCCCTAAGCCAGGTGGCAGAGAGCAGAATTTGATCTTGTTTTCAACCCTCCTTTGAAGGACCGTGTGTGCTTCCTGAGAAACACATTCTAGTTTGTTTTTTTGCAGCAAACAATCTAAGGCCACAGTTTATCTACAAATAATAAAAACTCAAGGAAAAAAAACAACCAAACAGCACATCTTTACCCTTCATGCTTTTGTTTGCTTGACCATGTTTATACCAATCAACTAGCCAGGTAGCACACATCACCTATCAGGTATTAAAGTAAAAAAAAAAAAAGCAGCACCTAATTTTCTTTAAGCTAGTATTTTGAATTGTTAACATGCAAATTAATACACAGCCATTGTATTTTTCAAGTAATCACAATGGTATCTGTTTAAGGAAATTATACTTGTTCCCTTTCCAGGTGATGTAAATGAAAATCCTGCATTGATTGTATGGGCATGCCATCACTTAAATAAAAAGGCATAAGAGCTACATCTTGAGACTTAAAACAAGAAATACTCATTTTTAGAATGTTCTTTCTAAAACGTGCACTCAAATTTTGGTTAAAGCTGCATTTGCTATAGACAACAATACTTAAATATGCAAATGAAAAACGTAACTGCAGTTTAGAAACGTGAATCTCCATCGGTATGTCTTTTACACTGATGTAAAAGTGACTTGAGGTGAAGTGCTAGAAACTAGACAACATAAGGAAGTCATACTAAAAGAAGACTAAAAATATATATCCGTATATGCCTGTAGAAAAAATCCCTGCTTCTTGAATGAAGACAGATTTCTTAAAAAACCATTCAAACTTTTTTAAACTGCAGTTATTGATGAAATGAAGAAAACTCAATTACTATAATTGTAGTTATCAGGAAGTACAGTGTTTTAACCACACGAAGCACCAGGTTTTAACCCAAAACCCTTCTGTAAGACATATGGAGTAGTTCTAGCAGTTCAAGATCCCCTGTAGTTTGAAGACTTGACTGTAAACATGCATATTGAGAATGCTGTGTTTCTGCTCCTTTAAGTGATCTGTTTATGGTGGATTACTTATTCCAATTGATGCTTGGCAGGAAGCAAACATTCTACTTTAAATGAAGGCAGCAAAGGGCCAAGTAAAATGATGTGCCTTCGTTCTTAGCAGCAACAAACTCACTGTTCTAAATGACCTGAGGAAGAAAACATTAAAATATTGCACCAAAACAAAATTAAACAGCATAAACAAACAAGGAAACACTAACAAAAAAATAGTATGGATAGCAAATGACCAGTGCAGCCCCTGACAATAGATCTATAGACAAAAAATGCAGGAGTAATGCGAAGCATTGTGCCATTACCAGAGAATTTTGTTCCCCTGATGTCTGCTTCCACTTTAATTATATGCTATATCTAGTCTGGGTATATTTATGCTTCTCCCTATGCCTCCTATCTCATTCACTAATCACAGAAACCATTTAGAGTCCCTTTTAGAACCCTGAAGTACACTGGAGCTTTAACAAGACTTTTTTTTTTTTTGTCTCAGATCAGACCACAAGTGAATTTCCAAAACAGAGGTAGGCTTATGAAGGCTTCTGAATATATAAGTATTGTCCATTTTGCTTAGTATACCTGTTGTTGGCAAAAGGATCTTCCCTTGCCCCTGCTTCCCCTTATCATGCTATCTGTAGGTGTAAGATGCAGAAAAAGAACTACACAGTAGAACAGGCTAGAATAATTCCCTTAAGAAATCCCTCAAAAGAAAGCATAGTGCATAAGCTCGCATCAAAGTTCAGTTTTCTTTTACATACTCATCTCTTTCATTCAGTAAACGGTTGCCTTCATAATATTGCGTAATAGCTATTTTGTCAATCATGATGTCTTTAGAATCAGTATAAATGATGAAACAGTACCACTTGACAGTTGCTAGAAGGGCAGGCTCTCATGAAATGAAAAGCTAGAGTGAAGATCTTGCTCCACATTTTAGTAGTGTTCTGTTCTTGGATGCAGACAGCGCGAAACTGAAGTGCCTTGAACACTGGGGAATCTTTCTGAAGTATTTTCTTACCCCATATTCTATTCTACTACCCAAGTTCTACTATGCAAGTTCTCAACATCACCATCATTAAATTCTTTCAGTGTTCCATACAAAGCATAAATTCTTTTCTCTTCAGAAGATCCCTACATCTCCGCTGTGTACTTTATGCAGTACATTCACTTTTTAAAAAGCATTCAGCATTTTCCAGTACTTCTCAAGTACCCCAAGCATAGCTGCTCCCACAATATCCTCTGTGCAGGCTAATCCAGAAGACTCTCTTCCATCACCAAACGTGCTCATACCTCCTTCATCATTTTCTTTTGCCTTTTTTTGTATGCAAACTTAAGTTTTAAAAAAGAAAACTCGTCTCCTTTTTAGCTGCACTGTCAGCTGAAGCAGCAGAAGGATAAGACATTCATCACAAATCCTCTTCAAAGCATGAATGAAACAGGCTGAATTTCTTCTACATCAGTTGGATGTGGATCTACCTACAGAGAGAAGAAAGTCAACAATTATCGCCTATAATTCTTGTATTTTGTTACTTTTTTTTTTGCCATCTGTCAATGAACACTTAAAGATTCAGCAGGGGCTTTTCAAAAAAGCTGTTTTTTTGAAACCTTTTTTTTTTTACCTCCGAATAAAGAGGTGGGGGCCGAAACCGGAACTCTTGTATGTAAGCAAACACAGGACAACACAATTGTTCCTCACAGTCGATTGGTGGTGGATAAGCAGGAACATGTCTGGAGAACTCTTCCTCAGACACTACATCAGCATAATTTGGTGGTGCTGAAACGCAAGAGATACTACTGTCAAATTTCAAAGTACTGACTCCCAGCACGACAATATATGCATTACAGCATCCAAGACAATGAAGACAGTACATATCAAATATTGTACACTGTCAAATTGTATGAATTGCACTATATTCATAAATACTGTATCTACAGCTATTTTTTAGTAAGCTTAAGTGATTCTGCAGGCATGCTACAGATGCTTTTAGGGCTACTCCAGCAACCAACCTGTATTGTATCAAGATATATTCAGTAATAGCAAGTAACTTTAAGGTGCCTACCGCCAAAGTAGAATTCATACCATCAGAGGTTTGTTATTTCAAGATTCAGTTGAAATTCAGACAGAGGTGAAGAGAGACTTAAGGAAAGCTTGAGCTAGGGTATCCTAACCAATCCTTCTGGATTTTGAGTGAGATTTGTGTGCCTCACTTCTCATGAGTCATACTTTAATGGTCTACATCCTTTATTGATCTAGTCCTTAAACTGCCACTATCATCTTTCTGTTGTAAACAGTACTATGTTGTACTATAAGAAGTTCAATATATATTACCTTCAGGGTGCTCTGGCAGGGTTAATGCCAGCCAACTCATATCCATACTAAACTGGCTTGTAATGCTGGAGTTTCTGCTTGAAAAGCCAATACATGGAATAGTGCCAATCACTAGAGGCATTTCAATCATCAGTTTCTTAGCACCAGGAATATGGATATACACCTGTGTGACAACCCCCAAATAAGAGAAAAAGACATGATTAGACCCCACTGAATTGCTGCTCCTAGAAGCTACCATACTGCCTATGTTGCAGATTGTTTAAAAATTAGGAGTTTCCTCATCCCAGATATGTTTAGCTAATACTGTGGCAGCTTTTCATTATTTTTCAGCCATTTCCTTCTTTCTACACAGTCTCCAAATGACATTAAAAAAAATACAAGACAGGTTGACAAAAATAATTATGCATTTGACTTTCAGTCCTACCTTCCCATTTCTGAAGAGAATGACTAGAAGAACCCACTCAGTTTGAAATACTTTCCCGATAACCTCTTTGCGTCTAGAACTAAGCTGCTGCTTCCTCAGAAATATTTTCTGTTTTCCTCATTACTCCTATCTTTCAATTTCAGTGTCTCCCCAAAATCTTCAGTCTCTCTGCTGTATCTATTTATTGGTATTTATTGTTGTTCCCTAATTCAAAACGTAAGAGCTGCTCAGTAAAGAAAATTCTTCTATTCCCAAATTAATGTAGTATTCAAGAGTTGTTACACAAGAGCTATATATTTGTAATGAAAATCCATACTTACAGCTAATGAATATTCTACTCGAATAATACAGCAGTCAAGTATAGAAGGGGATACAGGTGGGATTTTCAGAGTTTTCCCATTCCAGGTATCGGTACTCCCAGAGGCAATATGGTTTCCTCGCACATTGGCAACCATCTGACGGAAAGACTTTGTCTTCCCGCTGGCCAGGTAAGTTTGTGTTTGGAAAATGGCAGCTTTTGGAACAATCAAGCGAGAAGAGCAATTCTCAATTTCCGCATAGATGGGTATGGCTTCCCCTTAAAAACAGAAGAAGTTCAAAGAATAATTGGTATTTACCACCTTTCCTTTGGGAATATCAAAGCATGTTATGTACCACGTACATCATCTGCAATGTTACGAGAACAATACTTGTTAGTTTCCTCAAGCTAGTTTCTTTCCAGAGTGGCATCCAGGCAGAATTATAGCCACCCACTACATTTTATAGATAAACAACGATTCATTTTGAAACATTAAGCATAATATGAACAAGCTATAAAAGCTTTATTTGCAAATTACACACCATTCTTCCTTTTATGTCGTACTAACTGAATTCCAGAATATTTCCTCAATCTATCTAATGTTATCAAGATGACAAAGAAGCTGCTAAAGCTCATTCTTACAGAAGTGTAAACCTACACAAACGAGACATTAAAAAAACCTATATCCCCAATTATGTATTTTATCCCCACTAAAAGCATCTTGTTCTTTACACTCAAATGTACACGGCTTTTCTGTAAGATTACTGACTAACAGGACTTCCTTTCCATTTATATTCATAAGGGGGGAGTGAGGAGTGGGGTGAGATGACTTTTCTTAAACAAGTTCATACAGATCTCAATTTACTACCTCCTAAACAGAGCTATTCTTTCAACTATAAATTGTTGCCTTTACAGAGATGAAAAAAATCCTGTTAGATGTTTAATATTCACATCTTGAAGGGTGAAGACAACTCCTCTTACCATTACAGTATCCCTTCCTCTCAATTTTGGCACTCAGAGACACTGGCCCAGAGGTGAAAAACCAACAACCAACCATCTTCTCCTGACTTCTTAGAACGGGTGTCTATAAAATAGAGGTTTTTTTTTTTTTTTTTTTTCATTTTATGGCATAAAATTATCAATCACTTGCAGTTTAATGTTAATGCGTATCAATCATTGAAATTAATTCTAAAATCCACTTGGATTTGAATCTCTATACTACTCAGTGGAACTGGAGTTTTGCCACCATGTAAAATGGAACCAAGTTTTGGCTATCTGAACACATGACTATTTTAAAATGCTAGTCTGCATTTAGGATGTATCAAATGCAGAAGACAGAGACCTAAGCATATTTGAACTTTGAATCTATTTTGAAAAAGACTGATTTAGCAAACTTTATAGGTGTGACTTTTTAAAGGTCTAACAGAGTATTGCAGTATTTACACCCATTTATACCCTCAGCACAGAAGAACGCAGAACTCATTTTGTCTGAAAGCAACAGTTAAGCAGGTAAACTATTTGTACCTTTGTATATCTAATAAGACAGGACAAATATATGCATGCTAGGCTAAGGTGATGCAACTTTGTAACTTGTAAACCACACAAACCCCTAAAATTTAGTGTCATGACAAAAAAAACATCTTAACTATTCACAGAGAACCATCACATGAACACAGTCTGTAAAATTTCCATTAGAATAAACTTACAACATACAACTATGCATGTCAAGTGTCCAAGGCATGATTCAAGACACTTAAAATCATTTCCTGGGCACTGCCACCCAGTCAACATAATCATAAAGTCTCAAATTTGTGTAGTTTTGCACTTTTTCATGGTAGTCTTGTAATCCACTACAGCAAGCAGTGCCCACTATATGACCCATTGCGCTCTCCTATGCATTAACTTACAGTCAACTCAACACTATCCTTGCAGTAACTAGATATGCTGTCTTACCACTCCTAACATATGTTGCTGAATATAAGGACTATATTCTGCTTACAGATGTCACTGCCAAAACGCCTCTGTAAGTTCTAGCTCTAGAGAGATTAAAATGTAAGCATATAAAGAGGGGGAAAAAAAGTGCACAAAAAATCTCTAAGCTACGTTCACATCATGATGAAATGTTAAAATTATCCTAGCATTTTAAATAAAATACAAACTACTCATTCATATTTAAATGAATAACCATTTAGATCCAGTTGCTATCATGAAAGTGCAAGGTATAATTTTATATGATTTTCATAATATGGGTTGAGATAAAAGAATCCAGCTCATTAGCTTCTATCTAGCCTATTTTCTCATTACTTAATGCCTGATCTTTCTTCTTACTCCACAGTATTTCTAGTGATTATTAGAAGCTCAATGCTTTAATGTGGCCAAATCTGTCATAAGGAAATAACTGAAAAGATCTCTGAAGCAGCTGCATGCACACACTTAATGTTAGAAAACGACATGCAAAATGGAAGGATACGTAACATAATGGCCAGAGCATAAATGACAGGCTGGGCATGATTAATACTCTTCTATAATTACTGTTCCTCAACCTACTATTATTGAAGAGTTTAGGACACTGCAGCCCTGTAAATGTAGTTGCTCTGGTAAGAGTAACTACTTTATGCTTGCGTATTATTATTATTATTAAGCCTTATTTATGCATTTGAAGCCTGCATAACTTTTTGGCAAGAGCACCTCTGCCAGCAGGATTGTAATCAATGGTATTAAAAAAAAGCCACTCTCTGTTTGCTATTCACACAACCTAAGATCATCTATTTATAGAGAAAAGCTTAGGGAGCTTATATGCTTTCAGAAGTCAGAAAATGACACTCCAGAATAACATGGAAATGGTTATGGCTGGATGGAAACTTTATTTTTTTTATTTTTACAGCTGGCCTTAAGGTAGTAAGGGGGAGTGGAGGATCCTCTTACCAATAAAGCTGGTGAGTTGACATCGATATGGCTAATGACCTGAAGCTCTGTCTGTACACTTTGATCAGGTGCTGCAGGTCTTTCCAGAACTGCTTTCACATAGTACTGAATACTGCCGTACTTCCCAGTAAAAGAGGTCACCAGAGGTCTGAAACAAGCAGTCATAAAAGCATTACCGTAAGTTTATAATTCAGTTCCAAACATTAACACTTCCTGTATATACAGATGTTTACCAATTTGTATCTTGTGCTTTTAGGGCTTTAGGGAAACCGTAACAAACAAGGCAAATCTATGTGATGGCTGATTAAGACAAACATATAAAGCTGAGCTATCAGTTTTAAATTAAAAAAACATGAATAAAATTGCACTGAGTTTCCACAACAAGCAGTGTCCAGCACAATCCCTTCAGGTTGCATTACTTCACTTACTCTTGTGGGAGTTGAAAGCTGAAGGGAAATTCATGTCTTCCATCTAAAAGAACTAAGCTCTCTCCACCTGTAGGATAAAAACCAATAGTATATTTTAGTTATTCCATAAATAGAAGAACAAAGCAGAGGCTTTTTAAAATTATTTATGACTGAAAACACCCAGATGCAAGGGACTAGGAAAGGCTTTTACTGATCCCAGTGGTTTCTGGATTGAAGCCCACACTTTATTTATTCTGTGGTGCGATTTCAATGAAAAAAATCAAGGAAACACGGAGACCTTGAGTTTCAGTTCAGGATGCTGGCCAATTTCTAATCCAAAATGGCTTCTGGAAAGCATAAAGTAAGTTTCTGTTCCTTTTTAACAGGACACTGATTAGGGAAGTGATTGTCCCTCTGTACTTGGCACTGGTGAGACTGCACTTCAAGTACTGTGTTCAGTTTTGAGCCCCTCACTACAAGGAGGATACTGAGTTGCTGGCACGCATACAGAGAAGAGTCATGAAGCTGGAGAAGGTACTGGAAAACAAGACATACGAGGAGCAGCTGGTGGGACTGGGGCTGCCGAGTCTGAAGAGGAGGCTGAAGGGAAACCTCATCGTGCTCTGTAACTACCTGAAAGGAGGTTACAGCAAGGTGGGGGTCAGTCTCTTTTCTCAGGCAACAAGTGATAGGACACGAGGAAACAGCCTCAAGTTGTGCTGGGGAGGTTTAGATTGGATATCACAAAGAATTTCTTCATGGAAAGGGCAGGTTATGCATTGGAGCGCACAGCCCAGGGAAGTGGTGGAGCTGCCATCCCTGGAGGTATTTAAGAGAAGCATGGATGTGGTCGTTACAGACGTGGGTTAGCGGTGCACTTGGTAGTGTCAGGTTGATGGTTGGACTTGATGATCTCAAGGCTCTTTTCCAACCTAAATGATCCTATGATTCTATGACAGCTGTTGATCTACTTATTCAATTAACAATTAAGCTACCTTCTGTGCTAAAAAGCTGCAATTTAAGGCCTGTATTATGAAATATGTTGTTGTTGCTAATATACATAATCGTAATACATTCACTGAGGACCTACTATAATAGAGATTTTAAACGCCTAGTATTTACTTTTCCTGCAGATAAATTTGAGAAGTAGTTCACCCTTACACAATGAAATGCTATTTCCCCTTAATTCCTCTGTACTGCCCTAATGCTGCAGCATTTGAGTGACAAAACTGCCAGTTAAAGATGTGTGTTAGCGAGAGCTTCCTCTGCTTCTCGTAAGTCATTCCAAAAGGAGGCCAACTGCTGGCAGAAGCTTTCACTGGTGACTGCAGCACGAGGCACACTAAGGTGCCTCATATAAATTTGTGTAAGCAGTAACCCCTGCAGGACATATAGTACAGGAAACCAGCATAAAGAACAGGAAACTAAAAATTGCAGGCTGTCTTTCTGGACCTGTTGGTCATGCTGCAGCAGTTTATACAAAGCATCGTGGCAAACAATTAGGACACGATTCAGCTGTAACAAGCCTTCTCCGGACGTACAGTGAAGGCTGTGGCCACACCAAGGGAAGGTGTCCTGTGGGGGGACGATGTCCCAGCTCTCCGGGCACCTAAGCAGGCTTCCAGCCGTTTTTCTCAGCATTTATGCCAACGCTGATTCCTCTTCAGGGAGGGTTTCAGCCTTCCCTGTCCCCTCCTCTGGCACAAGCCAGGCGTGGCCGCCTTCTGGTGGCGGGGGGACCGGGGGACAGCGCCCTGCCCTGTCGCCGTCCCCCGCTCCGCCCCCGCGACCCTTGGGGCCAGGCGGGAGCCTCCCCCCGAGACCCGGCCTGCGGCTCCCCGCTCCCGCCCGCCCCTCACCTTCGGGCGGGTCCCGCAGCAGGCTCTGCCGGATGTCCAGGTAGCGCACCTCAGACTCCCGTCGCGGCCCCGGCGCCGCCGCCGTCGCCNNCCTCCAGGCGCAGCCCGCGGAGCGGCAGCGGGCCCGCCAGCTCCAGCAGCACCTGGCCGGACACCGTGTCCCCGCTGCAGTAGCCGCCGCCCCGCCGGGCCTCGTCCTGCAGCACCAGGGCCAGCGTCTTCACCTTCCCGCCGGCCCCGGGGCCCGGGCCCAGCCCGGCCGCCGCCGCCATCGCTCCCCGGCTCCCGGGAAGGCAGCGGCCGCCGG
>VXAL01014010.1:58568-113393 GCA_013399475.1 Chauna torquata
CGCGGTCTGCCCCTGCGCCCCCTCCTCATTGGTTCTTCGGCGGGCGCACAGCCGGAGTGCGTCATGCTGCGTGATCACCGCGGCCGAACCAATCGGATGGGGATGGCCGCGCGTGGACAGCGCTCTGATTGGCGGGTCGGCTGCAGCTGCATGGCGAGGGGGCCAATGGCGGAGCATGGCCACCACGTGCACAGCTTGTGGATANGCCGTTGCCCTGGTCCTTGTCTTGATCATGGTCCTGGTCCTGATCATGGTCCTGGTCCTGGTCCTAGTTGTGGCCCTGGCCGTGCTCCTGGATTTTGTCCTGGTTGTGGTCCTGGTCCTGGCCATGGTCCTGGTCCTTGTCCTGGCACTGGCCGTTGTCCTGGTCGTGGCTGTGGTCCTGGTCCTAGTCCTAGTTCTGGCCCTGACCCTGGTCCTGGCTGTTGTCTTGGTCCTGGTCCTTGTCCTGGTCCTGGCCCGGATCCTCGTCCTGGCCCTGGCCCCCGCAGCAGCCTAGAGGGTCTGGGGGCTGTGGGGAGGCCCGGGGCCCCCAGCAGGCTGTGGTTCCTGTCAGCGGCGCCAAGGCAGGAGCGTGGTGCAGGCATCGTGTTGCCGTCGGGCTCGGCCTCTCCCTGTGGGCAGTAGGACTTCCAGAGAATGGAAAATAAGGCGAAGCCGTGCAGTGCAATGTTTCCCTCCGACTTCCTTCGGGGAGGCTGTGCTGCCCCTGCGCACCCCTTCCCTGGCCCTTCGGGTAGTGCCGGCGACCGGGCGGTATGGGGCAGTAACGGAGTCGCTCTGGGTTGTGTGCTGCTGTCACTGTCGGTGCGTGTGGCGACTTTTCTCCGCTTTGTTACCCAGCAAGCGCCCTAGTTCAAGAGCTTGTTTTTACACAGCTGTTTTGTAGTTAGGTTGCTAAATAGACCCGCAGAGCCACATGCTGGTTGGCCTCAGCAGTATGGTAGAAGACTTTCCATACAAATGCTCTACAGGTAGTATTTGAAAAAGTTATCCACTAGTGTGAAAGTAAGGTTTGTTATTTCCAGCTTTCAGAAGTACAAGCTTAGGAAAACCCACAGCATCTATAGGAAGAGTAGCAAATATATATCTTTGTCAAGAGGGGAACAGGGCCAGATCCAGCAGCCTGGCAGTGGTGAGGCTGCTCTGGCTCCATGCCCCAGCTCCAGGCAATAGCCAGCCTAATACACGTTACAAAACTAAATGCCGTGCCTGTGCTGGACAGTTACTAAAGTTAGTTTTGTTTTAGGAATAGTCACGTTTTATGATTGCCTGGGTCTGCAGTAGCGTCTCTGCCTGAACATGTGCGCAGTGAATGATCTGCCTGCATTTCCATTGGTGACAAAGGAGTCATTTCCCAGTCCGAGTCACCTGTGTGCTTGAAGCTTCCAGCAGCTGCGTCTTCCTGCATTCTTCCATCCCTCATGAGCACTGGAAAGCACCAGCCTGGTGTTTCCCCGCTGACTCAGGTAATTACCGGAATTAGCAAAAAATGTCTTCCATACTCACAGCCTTGGCTTTTAAATAACTGACGTGATAACGTCAGGGTTCCTCAGAATTCGTAGCATACCTTTGTGATATCCTGTCCCATGAAACGTGTGCTCATATTTAGAATTACTTCTGTGATGAAGAACTTGTCCTTGCTGAGAGCCACATGGGCCTTTTGAGCACCTTTCATTGGCTTACATGTTAACGCACACTTCAGCATTAATCAGTAATAAAAAGCGTGGAAAAGTAATGTGATTAGAAATGGTGTGAGTTTATAGACTTTATCTGCACCGTTGGCCACAGGTTCCCCAGCTCATGATGAAGAATTATGTAACTAAAGAAAATAATGCTGTGATGGTTGTTTGAATATTTAAACAATTTTTGGATGTTCATGTACCTTTGTGCTTTCTGATTTAGTTTTTATAGAAACTACAAATGTTGCATCGTATTTGGGAATTGTATATAAAATCTTACTATTTTCGTTATTTTTAGTTCAATTAAACTAATACTGCTTGATTGTCCAGTTCCACATAAACATTTTCCTTATATCTAGCTTCTTGCATTAGCAAGTATCACATTAGTTTTGTAGCAAGCCAACAGAATGTGCTTGGATAGATATGCACACTGAATATCTCCATTTTTTTCCTATATGAATTAGATCCTGTATAAAAAATAATTAATTCTCTTACGGGCATTACGTGACCGTTCAGATTTTGCCTCCCATTATTTCTTTGGAAGTGCAAATGAGCTAGATAGGGAAAGGAGTAGACATGGACAATTGCATATGAAAAAATCATTATACAGAATTATATATTAATGAGGGTTTAGAAGCTTGAATGACTTGAACAATTAGATCATAGAGGACACAGTCAATAAGAACACTCAGTCATAGTCAGATGTTACTTGTTCCAGATGTTTGTTTCCCCCCTTGATATACTTTTTTCAGCACAATTTAAATACCAAAACTTCCTTGTTGAAATTATCATGCGGTGATTGAGTGTTTTCTTATCCACTCTTCTTGAGAGTACTTTCTTGTGCATGAGACATTTCAACTGACCAATACAGTGAAGTTGTAGCAAGAATGATGGAAACCACCACATCGCTATTTTAGTATCTGATAAGCTAGAAGGACGGAACAGAAGATGAACACTCAGACAGTATGGGTGTATGCATGTGACTGGATCCATGTGCGTGGGTGTATGTGTGAAGGAGCAAGAGATATATTAAAGTGCTCAATTATACTTTCTTTTCTCTTATTTTGCCACTTTTTTCAGGACTATGTGAGAAATAGCTGCCTGAGCAAGATAATTAATGCACAAGTTTGCCTGTAAGAGTAAAGAATAGAGAAAGAAAGATCTCATTTGAGAGTACCCTTAAAGATGTGATCAGCTGTAGTGATTAAGCTGTAATCAGCTGTTATCCTGAAGGTGAAGGAACTAGAACAACATCTTCCTACAGCAGCTGGTAATATCCTAGCTCTGATGGTTAATTGACTCTTGTGGTCAGATCATTGAATTTAGATGGCTGGCAACTTAAGTTTCTAGATGGAATAATTATTTCCAGTTCATCTCGGTACACATACTGAAAATAGGCTATCAGGGCTTGAACCTGTCAGAAGAGTTTTTGAAGGTATCGTATTGATTCCAAGTCTCCATACAGAGAAGGACACCTGATATATAAATAACCATGTTTTGTGGAAGATATACGAGGAGAAGTGGTCTCAGCAACAGTGAGTGACCTCTGCCAAGAAGGTCTGTATTTTTCAGGGATCCAAGCTGTGATTGGGAAGTAAGTGAAAAACGTGATCAGCATTTGCTGTCCTCTTCCTGCTGGAAGGAAACTGAGACAACGCTCTTAATCATGAGTCATGCACCAGCACTAGGAGGTTGCCAGTTAAACCTTTCTGATCATAATCAACAGCCTGACAGTTTAGAGAATGAACAATTATTTTTGTTCCTGGAGGAGGACTTCGAGAAGTGTTTATAAGAGCTGCTAACAGCTAATTTACAAACTGTGGATTTATTTGAGATTGCTGTACTATAACATCCATTCAGGTCTCTTTCTTACCCGCTACCAAACATGATAGACAAAAACAGTGACTACACTGCAATATAGTTCATTGGGAGAGCCATGAGATATGCACTACCTGATTGAGGGCGTCACAAAATCCCTCAACAACAATTGTGTAAAAAGTTGTGTAAACCATATATATTGGCCTAGGACTCAGAAACAGCATGTGAACCCCATAGTGACCTTCTTTCAGCATGTTGAGAGATTTGCCCATGTACCTGGACCTTTATCTGGAAGTAATCTCAACTGTCTCAGCGGATCTGACAGACATTAGAAAGCAGTCATGGAAGAAGGCAATGTTTACGCCTGAAAGCAGATATTATGGACTCTTTCAAGTGGCACAAAAGCCTACAGAATATAAGGCCTTTTTGCAGATATTCGGAAATCCTCTTTCTGGATTTGTTTATAGAGTCAGAACAGGGAAGGATGAGGGATGATTCCTTTCGTTTCCTAGTTCCTGGCCTTTTACCAGTGAGTTCCTTTATCAGTGCTGTGCCAAAAATGTAGCCCTGGAATGGAGTGTGAATTCTCTGTGGCGCTTCCAATCAGCACAGGAAGGTGACAACTGGGTACTGGTGACACTTGCTGTCACGTACAGTCTTCCATTGCTTTTATTCTATTACCAGTAATTGAAAGGTTAGCCAAGTTTTTCTTAGACAATTAGGTGACATTTACACATAGGAGACTGCAAGGAGCCAGAGATGCTTTTCCAAATGCTGCTGCAAACACAGTCTGATATGTCACCACTGCCAAAGTGTTAACACCAGTGAGCATATTTTTAAGTCATGTGGTACATTTAGAAAAGCAACTACTGCTGTACTGGCCCAGGACTCTTTTAAAGGTGCACATTTTATCTTGACAGGTGTTTCTTCATACAGCACTTCATACAAAGCAGAATCCTCTTGAAGGCCAAATGACCAGGTGTACTTAATACAAGATTATGTATGGAAATGAAAAATCACAAGTGACAGTAGGACTGCCAATGTAGGAAATCTGGCCAAGGGGCAGAGTAGGTTGCGTTAGATTGGTGGCTGAGACCCAAACTGTCAAGGCTCATGCACTGAGTGCTTGGTTCTTATAGCTCCTCCCTGTGATTACCTTCAGGAGATGGGAGAAGTGCATCTCATCCCTGGGTCGAGGGGCTCGGTTACAGAAAAGGATTGTGGTGCAAACTGCAAGGGATTGTCTCCAGTGGCAGCACAGTGCCAGCATGTTCCCCCTCACCTCCAGATGAAGAATTTGGGAGGTGGCAGGAGCAATCCTGCCACAGGACAAGGATCCCCATACCAGTTCCTAGCCCAACGCACCGGGGTTGCAGTCCAGCATGTGACAGACCATTGTGTTGTTTCATGCACTGGTAAAGAAAACACTTGAGTGACCTGTTGTTTGCTTAGTTATTTATACAGTGGATCAGATTGCAGGATCTGTTATGGCTAGTTCCCTTACATAAAAGTGATCTAAATCGAGCACTCTTTGGGTGGCATAGGACTGCTTGAGGGTGGCTTTGAGTGTTTGCAGCTACTACAGGCTCTGCAAGGAGCATGAGTAGAGAAAAATGGATGTGGTTAGAACATCCCTTCATCCTGCTGTCCCCTGAGGACAGAAGGATTTATAGGGTTTATTTGCGCCAGCACAATTAGAGTGGCCTTCTGGAAGTGCTCCTCTGGAGGAAGAGCTTCCTACAATTGTAAAGTGTACCCCTCTGCATTTCAGTGACTCTGACTTCAAAGCAAGGTGTTCAGAAATATTCCTATAAATATCTGACAAAGAGGGAGGATACAGATTTCTCCTGTTGAACCAACTCTGAAACAGCAACTACATTATTCTTGTGTGGCTCATGGTTTGTGTTCAAGCTCAAGGGAATGAATAACCAGAAAGCGAAAGGGAGTTAACAAACTAATTTGGGTTCTTATTTATGTGCTGTATTAGCTGTTTCCTACTATTGGCTGTAACTTGAGGGTTCTGATGGCTTTTTAAAGTGCATTTTTTACACTTAGACTGAAAAAATTTGAACTTGAGATGAACCCAAGTCTCATACCAGAAAACCTTACACTGCAGGGAAGTGCAAGTCTGGATCTGAACTCATGTTTTGTTAGAGCATTCTTGTAAACAGGATTGTGTGTGTTGTGGTGACTCTTCAGCCCTGCCAATTCACACCAAGCAATGACGTGGGTTCATATCTCTGCGAAAACACAGATGCTATATCCAATGTCTTTTAAAGATAGTTCCTAGTGCATTATTTGCTGGACAGTATCTGGTTGAAGAAGTCTCCCTTGAGGCTGTATGTCGCTCTCAGCGTGGTCCAGCAGTACAGCAATTAACAGATGTAGATGTGTTCCATGCGAAGCAGGTTTTTTCACAACACCGATTCTGATTGCTGCTGTTGTTGCCCAGGCTTAGGAAAGAGATGACGTCAGCAGAAAATGGAGATAATGGAATGCTTTATGCCAAAAGGGAATTTAGGGTAAGAGCTACAATGGATGGGAAGTGGAGTCAGCAGCCTGAGATAACGTGAGTGATTGGCAGGACAGGAAGCAGCTTGGGATCACGGTTGAGCTCTGCTAATAGGAATGCATGCTTTAAGGTACAACAGCATTACTTGGCTTTTTCTGCTATTTCAGCATGATTTGCAATGTAGACCCAATAGATGTCCTTAAATAGATGCACGTATCGTGAGGTGTTTATGCTTGATGTCAGATTGTTGGATGTTTTAAGAGAAAGGATGATGTTAGGGAAGTTGTAGAAATGCGTTCAGATGCTCTGCCTCATAAGCCTGGAGTAGCTGAAGTTGCTCCATGACATGGAGCCTCTTTCCTTGTAACACCAAGGGAGGGTTTGGGGTTTCATAGGAACTGCCCAGAGTTAAGTCTGGGAGGGTTTGGAGTTTCACAGGAACTGCCCAGAGTTAAGTCCATCTAGTCAAGCTTACCTAATATCACAAGCTTCTAAGTTTTCCTTGAATACTTTAGATCAAGTGTAAAGCCAAGTCAGTATTTCAGTCATCACATAACTGCAATGCTTAGCACAGGAGGAGAATGAAGGAAAGCATGGCACTGTCACTGGTAAGGTGAGTGGAAGTGGGGTTTCCCCATGTGGTCCTATCAAGAAATCAACCCTGGATGGCAAAAGGCAGAAAACCAAGCATACTCTAGAACACCCTATCTTCTTTCCCTAAAACCTAGTGACCAAAATAACCTCGAACCTGTAAGCATATTCTTGGTGTCACAAGAGAGGACATTAGCTCCTGCCTCCAGTGCTTTGAAGGAAGGAAGAACACCCCCACTGATGGAAGCTGTCTGACAAACCTAGGGGAAGAAATCCTCTTATATTTACTGGTAACCAGCTGATGCTGCAAGGCATGAAATCTAATTATTGTCTTAGGGCAGAGCTGCACCTTTTATGAGCGTGTCCCATTATGGAAGTGAATCTGAATCTCTCAATTCATTTCATAGGCCCTGGGGAGACCAGGATGATTTGAGTCACGTTGCCCTCCCCCTTCATATGCATGCAAGCAAAGACTGTCACAAACACTGGATCAGAGCATGTAGCCTAGAAAGATACTGAATCTTGTCTTAAAGGTACCAGGAGATGGCAACACCATTATTCTTTCTAGTCACCTCTGATTTCTGTTCATCTTGCTGCAAGGAAGTTACGTCTTGATTCAAAGTAGAAATTATTAATGCTGTATTCTAAATGGTAGATCATTGTTTTGCTGCTTTGTATGAGGTTGAATCACTCACAATGCTGAATAAGAATTTTTCTAGGTATCTAATTTTTCTAGCTATTTTTCTTGCTATTTTTTTTTCTAGCTAGCCTCACAAACTTTCCTCTGGTAAGTTTAAAAAGTTGAATATTTTATGCCTCATATCATGAGGCCCATTTCCCTAAACCTGGGATTCTGTGTTTAAACTTTACCAGGTGTTTTTTTTAGAACCATTAGTGGGCTAACCACATTTTAAAAATATTTAAACATTTATTGGAGAAATTTCTTGGTAACCAGTTCAAGCTGTGATTAAAAAAGAAATGAAAAAGCTTGGCTGACAGTAACTGGTTAGGCTTGCATTTCCTTTTAAAATAAAGCACAGGAATTCTTAAACGTTAGGACTCATTATCATTTCAGTTATTGCATTTGTATGTATTATCTGTGTGTTATAGACACATACATATGCATTTACGCATATATGCATAAATGGAAAAAGAGAACACACATAAAATTCGCTACAGTAACTATTGTTGTGGAAGCCAATAATGGTTGGCTAGCCGTAAAAGCATGGGAGATAAGAACGAACATACTATTAATACTGTTCATTTTTAGAAA
This sequence comes from Chauna torquata, assembly GCA_013399475.1. Classification (NCBI taxonomy): domain Eukaryota; kingdom Metazoa; phylum Chordata; class Aves; order Anseriformes; family Anhimidae; genus Chauna; species Chauna torquata. The sequence goes on from VXAL01014010.1 coordinate 66,445, forward strand.
TGCGCACAATGGGGCTCCTATTTTGACATTTTCTTCTGAAATATGAAGTATTAGGCATTGTCAGAGCCAGGATACAGGTCTAGATGGACTTTTAACTGCCTGCTGTAGTGATTCTTATCTTCCTCTGTGGGGTGAATTAGAATTCTTTGGATCAATGGATGTACACAGTCTTTTCTTGTATCAGAATAACATTACACATCCTCTTGTCATTATAACACACTGGAAGATTATTTTCAATGATAATGACAAGACCATGTCAATCATAGGACTTTCATAGTGGGAATTTGCCTCTTATTGCATCTTTCACATGGCAAAATTTCCCCTTTTTTCTTCCTGAATTACCATTCAGAAGTTGCTAGCCAAATGTTTGGAATTAAAGAGAAAAAGAAAACATCTCACTTCTGCTGCCAGCAATGCTATAAGTTATACAGGCATTAACTTCTCCTGTGCATCCATGATTATAAAAATGGCATAGGCAAAGCCTACATTTTGTTCTGCTTAAATATCTGTACAGATCAAAGCTTTTCTCTGATAGACACTATTGTTGGAAAACATTAGTATGCGCTACCTGTATTTTTCCGTGTTCAAAGGAAGCAATCACAGAGCACTTCATTTATTTTACTAAAAGCTCAGTAAATGCTACGCTGTTGCTATTCTGCAAAGAATGTATTTTCATGTAGAGGTATTATCATTAACAGATTCTTTTCAAATTCTAGGTAGAATGTGATATTTTTATTTAGCATAATGAAGACTGAACACTTACAAAATTTGATTGTTTTAAGGCCTTTAATTTCCTTCACACTTTTTTTTTTTTAAACTTAATTAAGTTAATTGGAAATTTCATTCATGTAGACAAGTTCTTCTAGGCCCAGTGTTAGACCCTGGACTCAGTATATAACCAACGAAGACGCTGACTAACGGTGTCCACAGGATCTGAAAAAACGTGGAAATGGATTACAGAAAATGCCAACTGTAAAAACACTGCACCAGGAAGTTACCTCTTATAAAGAGCAAAGACTTAGCTCAAATGTTGATGGAGCAACTAAGTTTAGGTGGCTGAAGTTACGCATTCTGAATCATCTTAGTGTCTCTGGAGGGAAGGGAGCATTTTCAAATGTCTCAGACCATACATTCTGAGGTCAATCTCACTCTGAAATTTTAGGAATTTAACTCACATTTTCCAATATTAGGGACAGGAGCACAAGTCTTCCTGAAACTCAGCACAATTTAAGTGCCTAAGTTGGGCAGATGCTTTAGAATTAGGACTTCTTATCACCTTGATTTAGCTCATTTTCTTTATCTTATTTTGGTCATTCTGTGCATTTTTGCTTGGGACTATTTGTCCTTCTAACAAATAACCAATTTAAAAATAATTATAATTGATTAGTCTCTTCTAAGTCTTCAGTTTTCATACTTTGCTAATCTGCAAAACTTCCCAAGAAAAATGGTGTCTTAATTGCAACTTTTTGCACCTTGACATTAACTGTATATTTCACTCATGGCCAATTTAAAAATCAAAATAGAAACTTTGTAATAATCTCCCTTTACAGTTTGGGTTATGAGAAGCTGAGAATTCCCTTAGGCTTGATTGATAAAACGTGGCATTTATCCTATTCCTAGGATGATGTTCAGCAAACTTTATGACAGAGGGAAACAGCTGGTAAAGTGGGTTCATGGAAAGGTGAAGGTAATATAGACATAAAAAACAAGAGGATAATGATTTTAAAAGGGATAATAGTTGTAATAACACCATTAACCTTTTGCTTCAAATTATTGAATGTGTGGTCTCTTCAGCAGGCTAATCAAAGGTTTGCATTAACTGCAATGCAAGAGGAAGTGGCAATATACAACCTGAGGTGATTTTTTTCCCTCTTACAATTATTCACTATCAAACTCTTACGGAAAAAAAGAAAGAGAAATACCGACCCTTTGGCTGTTGAAGAACCCTTTCAGTTTTGAAATGAAACTTTCTTACTCCTGCTTCCTTCCAGCTTTCTAAGAGCTGGATTTTACAAGGAAGAAAAAAAGAAATGAAAAATAAGTATAATTTGTTATACATACGTAAAAAATTAAAGTCAAAGATGTAAACAGGTAGCAAAGTGCTATAGGGCAGACTGTCAGTGAAAGCTAGCTGGGAGCTGGCTTTGCCTGTGCAGTGGTACCACATGGTGGAGGATCAGCAGCAGGGACTCACCTCAGTGGGAGTGTGTACACTGCACGAAGGCGTGCGTGGTAGTGTGGTGTGCATCCCTTCATGAACCCTTCAGGCATGTTACTGCTGAGGTCTGTGGTGGCTCACCTGTCACGTGTGGACCTCCATGCTACACTGCCTAGGTCGCTTGAGGTATCTGAACAGCTAATTCTGCCTGGATCAGTGAAAAACTGCCTAGCAGAGGCAGACTGTGCTTTAACAGTTTATTCAAATGCTGAAAGGCAAATGCATTGATGGTGGAAAATTGCCATAGATGGTGGAAAAGCTCGCAGTGACGTGATGGAGTTGTTCAGGAATATGTCCAGTTACACAAATCTGCTCTGTCATATCGTTTCACAGGTGGTGATCTTTATTGTTCACTTAAGGCATCTATCTAAGGTGCACACCAGAGCACCTTTGGTTGGAAACCTGTGTTCTGTACGCAGTCAGCAGAGAGAAAATCACCCAAGTTAGACACCTACAGCAAGATTGTCTGACTAGCTTGCAACATGTCGTATCAATCTAGTATGAAGGGAGTGCAAAAGGAAGTTTTACCGCTCCTCGCTGACAAAACCCCATACTATTAACAGCCCCCTTCTGTGGAATCAGAGGATGGTGAAAGACTTCAGGAGCAGTGTGCTTTGAATTTGAATTAGCCAGATGGAATTTAAAATCAACAAGCTGAAAGGGCCTGAGATAAGAAGTCAGAACATTCAGAGGAAATGAGAACTGTTCCGGGAACTAAAGGTGAAAGAAACACTAAGTCACATTAAAAATATTCAGCAAGAAAAGAGACACCTTTTCTTTTCCTCGACACCTTTTCTTAGAAGTCATCTATATTCAGTAACCTTTCCCAGACACTTTGCCAGGCTGTTTTTAGTAGCCGAGTCCTTTGTTTCAAAACCACCCATTGATTCAGTGCCCTAAGTGAGAAGTAGTTAAAGTGGACAGAAATCTTGCTTGCTATATGGATGTATGAGGTGTAGAAGAGAGAGGGAGAAAAGGGAGTGAATTAATTTTTCCAAAAAAAAGCTCTCGCAACACTTGAGCCTGCTGTAGTATGTCGTTAAATTCATGTGCATGTAGGTATGCAGCTCTGTTCGTCTTTCTGTCTATTGATCTGTTCATTTCTGTGTACACACATGCTCATATACATATGTGTGTATTCCTGAAAGATAATGAACTGTTTAGGCAGTACTTTGTCAGAATATCATTTCAAGAGTTACATCCTTTTAATGCACAGTAGTTTAAGCAAACTCCAAGGTTCTTACTCGGCAATAGACCCATTAAATCATCTTAAATACCATGTCATAATGACAATTTGATGCCACCAGATGTGGCAGTAGGGATTTTTTTAAAGTGCTTTCCTGCAGATACAGCTTCCTGAATTTTAAATTCTCTAGCCTGTTTGCACAGCTGTTAGATCACAGAGCTCTGCCATCTTTTTGCCTAGCATCAGTTATTCACTAAATCATGTGTGGTGTGACTACAAACTCACTACATCTAAAATGTTTAGGCTGACATCCACTTCGCCCTCATAAAGGCTGAATAGTTGGGCTGTATGGGAGAGGGTGTATGAGCATTAAAGTCTAAGACCATTCCAGCTGTGGAGCTCCCTCATGGGGAGATTTTAGAGATGGAGTCAGAATACAGTCCTTAAAAAACCCTTTTTCTCTGGCTACTTAGCATCCTGGATCTGTGAAAAATACAGATGCCTGGCTCCTTTCCCAGCTTTTCTCACATTGTCAGCCAAAAAGGCAACCAGACTGGTAGTACGGCACCACTTTGACATAAGAGAGACTTGGAAGAGGGAACACATTAGCAGGATACTACAAGAGTCCAAAAAAGTCTTACACAAAGAAATACTTATTTCACACAGGTACATATTTAAATAGTGGAGAAAGCCACGGGAGGTTGTGGAAAACATGGAGGCCAACAACAAAAATATGCTAAATGAAGAGCAAAATGAATGGCGGATAGATTCTTTCCTTTCCCTGAAACATGGTGGTCCAGAGGCAATCCCTAATTCAAGAATTCCCTAATTTCTGGTTCACAGAAAGGAGGAGACTGTCTAATGAGCGGGTTTGGTTGTCTGTTTTCCTGACCAGTAGCACTGAACCACACAAAGATGGGACACTGGGCCTTGGCTGCGATCCAGGGTGAGAGTGACCATGTTGTTAGGCTTTTTGTCACACTGTGATTTTGTCTGGGTGGGTGCCACATGATCTGAGGTGGCAAATGTGGCTGCTCTCCCTCTGAGACCTTGCATTAGATACGCGGTTCCCTCTGAAAGAAGCGGTGCCTGAGAGATGTATGTTGGCAAGGATTTGGAGTGAGGTCGTGAGTTTTATTCAATTAGAGTATGCTAGTATGTGTGATCATGCTAGGCAGAAGCATTGATGGTGGGATTTGGTGCTGTTCTTTGGCAGGTCAAAATCTCTGTGACCTAGGGAGATTGCTGAGCGCTTTTCCTGAGAGTCAGAAAAATCAGCACGAAACACCGAAAGCCTGGCTATTTGCACATTCCAGACAGCCCCCTGAACTCAGCCTGAATGTGATTCAGTGTTGCGACAAGCCCAAGCTCCTATCATTGCCAAAAGATTATTTGATCCTGATTTGACATGAATTGGAAATACTCTTTAAAAGGCTGATTCAAAGCCTGGTGGAAAGATTACCATTGACATGCACAGAGTTTTGGTTTGATGGGCTGTTTGGCTTTGGGGCTGACACATGAATGTTTGAGCAGCTCTGTATTGAAGAGGGCATGCAGTGTTGTCTAGATTTCCCTCCAGTGAAGTGTAATATTTGATAACATCAGTAAATACAAAACAGAAACAAAATGACAACAGCATTTGAGCAGCTTGTGATAGCAAATGAGGTGGAAAAGTTAAATGGATATAGAAGAGGATCCCCAGCGTTGGATCACAGCACAGTGCTAGCCTGGTGTTTTCTATACTGGTATCAACATGTGGAGCTCTAAATCTTTTTGGATCGTGGCAGAACAGAGAGATTTGCTCATAGCTACCTTTTCTCTTATTCATATTGTATAGGCTGTCCTCCTCTCCTACCAGCAAACAAATAAAACCTCTGTGCCAGCTATAGCAGCAGTTTACATGGAAAAGCAATGAAGCAATTTCAGGAAAGTATTGAATGTAATTTTGGCTTTTTTTGCTGTCACTTAGCAGCTCGAAAGAGGAGCTGCACTGATGTGCAGAGACTGGCGTGTTATGCAAACTCATATCACAATCTCATTGACTGTTTGTGGACCCCCATATCTCTCTGTTTCCATCTGTTGTTTTCTGTTTTAAGACTAAGTTGTTTGGAGGATGTCCAAATTCCTCTCCCTTCCCCAACTTGGGTGAAGTACCTGCCTGCCTTAGGCTCCTTATTTAGACAGTAGAGAGAGAAACTTCTCCAAAGAATGACTCACTGATGTGCCAGGGTGCTCCTTTCTCTCCCTGTCCTCCACTCCCTCCTTCCACCCTTTTCCTCTGACTGCATAGGGGTTTTATAGAGTGCCTGAATACATTGCCTCAGTTAAGGCCAAAGTTTGATGGGGTGAATTTGGGCTGTGCTGCTTTCTTTAGTTAGTGATGATTCAGAATGAAGATAACACGTGTATGTGTACGAATGTGTGACCCACCACTTTCCTGTGGCCCATGGGTGGGCAACAACAGAAGCTGCCATGTCTTGGTCTAGAAAGTAGCTCATGGCTGAAACAATATTTTAAGAGCTAACAAGAGAATTTCAAGCTTATCCAAGAAAATAGAAATGACACAATATAAATAAGCAACGCATGTAAAACATAAACCCAATCCTATTAAAATTAACTATGTTTTAATTTCCGAAAAGGATGACATGTTGGTGTTAGATGTACTGAACAGGAAAAGATTACATGCATCATTAAAAGAAAATGTTTTCAAGCGCCCTTTTAAAAAATTGTATCTATGTTTGCAATTGCAATGTGCAAAATATAAAAATCAGAGAAGGGAAAAAAAAAAAACAGCAAGCAGTGGAAATAGCCCATTTTGTGAATTATAGGAAAAAATATACCATCTGTGATTTAGTGCAGTTCCCAAGATCCCATCTGTGATCGAAGCGCACTGCTTGTTGAAGGCTGAATCCCTGAGCCGTTCCATATGATGAAATATTTCTCTTGGAAGTTGCTTGGGCTAATGGGTTTGTTTTTCTGGAATGTGGCTCTTCTAGATGAGACATAAAACCCTAGAGGCCTAAATCTGCCTCCAGTGGCCAACTACAGATCACATAAGCAGAAGTAGGAGTGAATGGAGGTCAACGATCTAAGCACCTTTTCTGTCAAAATTTCCATACTACTTTTTACCAGGTTAGGTTGTTGGGTCTAAGAGGTCTAGATGGTGACTTCATACTCTCTAGTGTAAGACAGTGTGTTCATGTGCTTGCATACATTTAAAAGTGTAACATCTTAAAAAATAATCGCACTTCTGGCTGCCTCCATTTTACCCACTGTTGCTGTGTTTTAAGTCAAGGAGGTAGGCAGCTAGCTAAGGTCTGTGGCTGAATTAGGGGGAAAAGCCCATTCTCCTTTGGCTTTCCAGTGCAGTTCTTTGCACCTCAAAAGAGTGTGTGTAGCCAGCTACGTTCCTGCTCCACCCATTTCTCCATGTGGGCAGATGAAATCACTGGACTCCCTGCACGATGAGGCCTCACTGTGCACATGCAGCTGCAAAACAGAAGCTGTGCCTATTCCCTTTCGTTATTGCTATTAATTTTTCAGCAGAGTGAGAAGGAGCCATCCCTCACGCTGGCAGCAGGCCTCTGATGCAGGTGCACTGCTAGAGTCTTCTGATGCCTCTGTAAGCAGTGTCGTTGCAATCTGTGTCTTAGTCCAAAGGTGGTCTTAGCTGTATCAGGTATTTATATAAATGCAGCATTTTTCATTGCAATGCTCTATCACGTACACACTGGCATGATTTCAGTTACCACTGAAATTTATAGCTGAATAATAAATGCATTCACCTATTTAATTTATGTTTATATTTTATACTCTATATAATTATATGTTGATTATACAATTATAGAAAATACTTACCTATTTTGCACAATTATGCTGTTAATGAAATAATGCCCGCAACAGTGCTCTGTGTGTGTGTGTGTATGCATGTTTATGAAAATACAGCCACAGTTGGTTGTTTCAGAGCTGTCCAGAACTGGTTCAGCTCCATCTACAGTGAGGTGTGCTGCTTGAACAGACGGTGGTACAGTGGAGGAGTGTGTTCATTATTACTGTTATCACCTGGGGGGGAATTTAGTTGTATTACAAAATGGTTTCAGCTTTATTATAAAACACCTGCGATATGGATGTTCATCCAACCTGATTTCATGCTTGACTGAGCCGGCTCCCCGTCCCCCTCTGTTTTGATGCACTATGTGAGGTGCACAGACCTGCCGGAACGGGACACCCCAGAGCCACCGTCCCCCTTACACTGTGCAGCACGGGTCGGGCCACTGAGCCCGCGTCTGCAGTTGCCTCTGTTGGTTTTAGGACAGAGATTTCATTGTACGTAGCCCCAGAGCAATTTAGGCACCCTTCCATGCTAGCACTAGCCGTCACTGCGTGAGCATGCGAGGGATGGGGCGGATTCATGTCACGGCATGCGATGTTGTGGCACTCGGCTGCAAACTTGTAGAACACAATTGCAGCTGGCTCTCATACAACCCTCCGGTCTGGGTGCTCTCGTGCTCGCTGGGGCTTCCTAGTCACTGGTTTAATACAGATGAATAAACAAACAAGTAGCAGCCATTGATAGCATCAGCATCTGTGTTTGTACTGATGGCAAGTGAAACGATTCACGCAAGCTAACACAACAAAGCCGCATCAGAGCTGGGGGCAGGATGCCTGCCTCCCACCTGCCTTTCCCAGGGATCAGCTGCCTCCCTGCATAGCACCTCAAGGGAGGAAAAAGTTCTGTTCAACTGAATAAATACACTATGGCTTTGCCTATTCCATACTGTACAGGCCTTGCAGTCAAAGGGTTAAAAAGAAGTGAGTGCGTTTGGCATGCTCTGTGGAGTGCCCAAAGTCTGAACATGAATGACCAAATTGCTTTTTACTTTTTAAATTAAGCCCTCTGTCTGTATGCATGCAGCTAACATTGCTGTTCCATTAAATAAAAGAATTTGTTCCCACTCTTATTTTTAATAGGGTAAGACCCTGCAGTTCCATCTCAACTTTACTGACACAAGATCTTATTAAAAGCAATCCTCCCCCTCTCCTTGAAATCTGAGCTTCTGATAGCTTCATCCACTTTGTGTTTATTTTATATACACGGCTCTGCAGCTGCTGCTTCCTTCTTCTCCGATAAATGACAGCGTAACTGTTGCATCCACTAAAAAAGTAAATAAAATTAAATGGGGAAGAACAATACATCTCTTGCAGAGAATAATAACTCTTTTAAGGCACGTATCTAAATTGTACAGCCTGATCTTAATTGTAAGGATAATTCTTTGTTATTTCAAGCAACTTGGAACACGACAGAAAATGCACGCTCTTGGCAGTACATCCAGAAAGAATTCTTTGGAAACAATAGAGAGAATTCTCCTGAACTGAAAAGAGATTGAAGCTTCTTTATTAGGTTAATAGGGCTATACTCTGTGATGAGAGAAGAATGGAAGAATACGCTACAACCTATTGTTTGGTTGGTTTGGAAGGTTTTTTCAGCACAGACAATGCTGGATGAGGCCCAGTAGTGGGTGTTTAATGGGAGGCCAGGAGCGCTGGGTGTCAGCCTTAGCAGCAAGGCATCCCATGACCAGCCACCATCAGCCCTCTGTGCCTCGCTCGTCAGGAGGACTGAGAGCAGGAGCTGTCTCTCATCCTCCCTGGCCGGTGAGCCAGGCTGAGCCCATGCTGGACTGGTGCTGCTGATGTATGGCCCCTTCTGGGCTCTAGGCCGCTGCCTTTCTGCTATCATTGCCCTGTTTCGTTGTTTCTGCCATCGCTGATGAAGCCACCACCAGCAGCGGAGGCCAGCAGCAGCGTGATGATGGTTACTGGTGCTGTTTAGCCATGGCCATGAGACTGGGATACAATTTCAAGGTCTCTGTTCAGTCCTTAGACAAACATTCTCTTAAATTTGCCCACAATTTATTTGAGGAACTGGGAAACAATATTAAGTAGATGCAGAAGAAAGCAAGGGCAAGTAATGTGAAATCACAATACTAAGTTAGAGCTGGACAATATTTGTGGTAGCATCAGAAACTGGAATTGCTCTTGAGAATCATTCAGCTCTTTCTGGAAGAAGGGGAAGCTGTGCAGATGTGCAGTCTGCTCTTCAGTAGCTTGACCAGTTCACAAACTGCAGAGTTAAGACTTTGAGGGAAAGCAAGTTGCTGGAGGGGAGCTAGGGACTGGAGACAGTCAGGTAGTTGGGGAAAAAAAGAGGACCTGGTACAGTGATCTGATGGAGGAAGGGAGAAGAAATGCTTCCAAACAATGAAACACTGACCTTGGTGAGGAGATAGGAAAGGATGAGAGGATAAAGAAATAATCCAGGTGATGACTTAAAGATGTAGAAATCTTTTATTTAAAAGAAAGAGAGAAAAAGCTACAAAAGGTGGGAAGTGCGTATCTGTTTTGAAAGCAGCTAAGAAAGACCTTGGGAAAGATCAAGACAGGCCAAGCGCTGCAGCTATATGCGAGTGGCAGCAGTTGACAGTCAGCTGAGGTGGAAGCCTTATGAAAAGGATGAAGGAATAATGGCTATACACGGAATGAAAAAGGTTTCCAAAACAGATGAAGTAGCACTAGTAGGAGATTTCCCCTGGATGTTATCTGGGAGATGCCTGGAGGAAGGGGTGAAGGAGGGCGTCAGCTCAGGGAAGCACGTGTGTGATTGTTGCGCTGCACCGCGGGACGCAGCCTTTCTGCCTTTCTGTAGGGCTGGCACTCACCAGCTCTGCCTTGACTGCCCTGTAAGCGATGCCCTGCCACGAGTGTGGCACCACAGCCTGCGCAGGGAGGTGCCACGGGGACAGAGCTCTCTGCAGAGGGGCCCACATGCCGGGAGGGTGGGCTCCAGCTGTGCTTGCCGCTCCCCATGGATTACCTTAGTGTTGAAGGCAATCTTAAGCCTTCTGTGTCACGTTTACTGTGCAATCAGTGGCAGTTTACTCTTGCACCTAAATAGATAGCAGCAACTTGTTTACCGTGGCCTCAGCCTGCTTTCCTGCCCTGCAAGCAGGGCTCTGTGCTGCCTGGAGGCCAGACTTGGGTGAGGGTGGGGTAAACCTTAGCTTCCTGGAGAGGAGGATGATGCTCTGGACCACGTTCACGTACCTGCTCTGCAAGGCAGGCCTCGGCCGGCTGTGGATTGCTATTCCAGTGTAGCCTCAGGGGTAAATAAAAGATGCCGCATTCCCATGGATGCTGGCCCTCAAACCAGCTTCAGGTGTCAGCAGGGAAAAGGGCAGCTCCTTGTCCTCAGCCAACCCAGACAAAAGCATCCGAGATACCTGTATGTCTCCCTGTCACCGTTTCAATATAGCAAAAGGAAAATGCTTGTCCCCTGTGTTGCCTAGACCTGCCCATTTACTTGTCTTTTTATCACAGTGTCTTAGAAGGTGATTGGTCCCATTGCTAAGATCTCCTCCTGGTTGTCCTGGTAGTGAACATGGCAGAGACCGGAGCTCAGCCCTGGGATTTGGAGTGGCCTGATGGAAAATAACAGCTTGCATCCACCCAAAAGCCATTTTGAAGAACTTGTCCTCTGCACAGCTTGTCTGAAGGAGTGGCTGCATTTTCCCAAGGTGTGAGGACACTTGTGCACATACACATGGGGTATATTTGCTCTCTGGGTGACGGCAGTGAGGGCTGACCCTGGAGAAGTCCTGTTCTGCTGGGCTGGACCATTTTTCCTCTGCTCTGTTGTGGTGTGGCTGTAGCAGCATCATGCTCAGCTCCCCTTGTGCCATCTCCCAGTGAATTCCAGGCATGAACCGAGTGCAACATCTGACCTTTTGAAATTATCCAAGAAGTACCAGACACGACCTGATGTGAAAGGCAGGAAGGATCTATAAACCTGAAGTGGCACCCTCATTTCCTGATCCTGCAGTTCGGTAAGTGGCAACGAGGTCATTGCTGGGTCCATTTTTGTCTTTTAATTGGGAGGAAGGTTTTACAGCTTTTGGAGTACCTGGCCTAGCACTTATCATACTGATGCTCCTTGCATATGCTCCAGCTTGAGGCAGAACACAAAGTAATTTGACTGATATTAATATAAGCTAGGGTTCATCTTGAAATAATCATGCCACTTGGGATTTATGTTTTGGTGAAGGTGAGAATTTGTCTGGGAACTGATCAGGTTTTTCTCTGTGGACTAAACGCTGAATTAGGACCAATGAGGTGGCGAGGACACGGTAAGCAAAAAGTCTTGCCCTGTGAATGAGGGCAATAAATGAGGTTTTCATTTAGTCTCATAAGCTGTTAACCTTCCTTGCTGCAAAGTGCCATCTAGTGTTCACAGCCAGGCCTGCTGGCCTCTAGTCCAGTGAGAAATTTTAGTGTCAGGTAAACAGTTTAAAAAGACTATAAGGGAGGCAGACAAACTAATTTTTAATAACCAGATAGTATTGGTCTTTAATGCATGATTGTCCTCAGCTTCTTCATTATATTATGGAATAGGAAATGTTTCAACTGGGTTAAAAAAGTTAATCTAGCTCTCAGAAAGCAAAGCAGAGTCATGTTGAAGGAGCATGTTATCATGAAACCAATTGTGGAATTTCATGCACAAAATATGTGCCCAATGATGGGTCAAATTTGCACGTGCAGCGAGCATTATGGCATTATTAACGTTGTTTGTATTGCAGTGGTGCTTCTGCGTGCTCAGGAGGGAAGCCAAATTAGGCACTGCCCACACAGAGTGGTGCAGGAAGGTCCCTTTCTTGCAAGTTTACAAACCAGCTGCAATGAGTCGGTGAATCCAGGAACAGGAGTGCATGTTTTTGACCATCAGCCTCTGTGTGTAGGTGCATGGAAGTTAATTGTGTATGCAAAATAGACACACAATAGCAAATGTACTCCATAAGCCTTAAATCAGACCCAGCAAAGACACAGTTTAGCATCTAAAGTCTAAGAATTGGGAAGGGATGATCCATGAGAATGCCAAGAAATTGGAGGTGGAGGGGAGGTAAAAAAGGGCACAAAAATAACTCTGCATTCAGGATTGTATCTGGGGCGTCTTTCACACTGGGTTGGGGCTGTCCTGATCGGCTTGGAAATCTTCCTGCCAGATCTGATCACCCCTGAAACCACCCCGAGCACAGACCTCAAACACAAAGGTTGTTATTATTATTTGTTGTTATCTGCAAAATGCTGACAGCACTTAGAAGTGCCAGAGGATTCATGCCTTGGGTTTTGCTCTTGCAATGGCCAGGAGCAGAGTCTAATTAGCCCAAACAATGTCCATGATAGAGAACAGCCCTACTGACAGGGAGCAAATTAGGTCTCTGACCTAGCAAAGCATTTAACCATGTGCCACATTTTTTAGTATGTGTATCTCTGGATTAAGACCTGGATGATGTAACCTTTCCCTGCCTCTAATTTCTTTGACTGCAGTATGAAGCACAGCCCGGCTTGCTGGCTCAGAAATCCTTGCATATAGTATTTATCTGCTTTCTAAATTGACTCCTTGTGTCTGGACAAAACACCAAGGTTTCCATCCAAACCAGAGGATGTTTGCCATTTACCCTCCTAGAATTTCTGCAGGAAACCCCACTCCCATATCCAGCCATACACAGCAGCTGGCTCCAAACTGGTGCTGGCTAGCACCATCTGTGGAGAAACTCAGAGTAGCTTTAGCACATCCGTGGCATGACCACCAGCCTGACATCTGAGCAGTAATGCAGGCCTTTTCTTGACAACTAGTCACCTAAGGGACTCTCATTCCCTCTGTCCAGTTACACACACACACACACACACACAGTCTAACGCTGTCTCAGCAAGAACGACAACAGCTCCTCCTTTCTTTCTGCTCTTTCATGATCTGCTAAATCAGTATTTCATTCCGTTTCTCACTTCAGTAATAAATGACAAAGCAAATGCTACAGCAGTGAAGAACCTGGAAGGCTGCACAAACTGCAGGAGATGGTGAGAAATACCCAAATTCATCTTCTTGGAGTTTGGGAAGCAGAAGTTGACTCTGAGCTTGAGGGAGTCACCTTGCTGTCTGAGCTAACATGAACTTTATAAGATGACTCTGTGGTGACGAGGACTTTGTGAGGAGCTACATGTGCCTCAAAGGAGTTTTGAGTTTAAGGTTTTACCCTGGATCTTCTCATGTGATGCTACAGGCTTATGCTCTGCAGGACAGACTGGGAGCATGTCTGCTTTCCTTCCCAAGCCACATTATAACCTTTGGTGGTTTCAGGGTGGATAGAGTAAGAGGCTTACGGAGACTCCAGCTGGAAGTTGGTGGGTTTTACACTTGATGATCTACTTGCATCCTTTGGTTCAGGAAGCCTCTGGGAGAGTGTGCCACAAAATACTCTCCTATGATACCTGCTCTGTCCCTATACTCATCGTTGGGCAACTGAAATCACTGGGCTGGATGGTCTGACCACACGTCACCGCTGTCATCTCCTACGTCTGACATTAATTACAACCTCTTCATATGTGCTGTGTGCTTTCCACTGCTTTGACAGGGCATGGCACCATGGGGGACAAGCCCACTTCTTTGTCCCTGCCCCTTTGTGATCTGAAAGGTCCTGAAGTTGTACCTGTAGACAGCACTGCATGAAGCTGGCAGGTGCGGTATCTGCCTGCAGAGCCTTTGCACCCCTCCCAGTGTGCATCCATTTTGCCTGTCTTCTTCTGAGCTGGGCTGGATATGGTTGTAATGTATGCTGAGTTACAAGCTGCTTGGAGCAGGTTAGGGTCACCTTAAATTTTGATGCAGAATTAAAACAATGAGGAACTTTATCAACTCATAGTATAAATGATGGTTGTGACTGTTTCATCTTTGTTCAGGCCAGAAGTGTCTGGGGATCCCATTCCTGAGTGAGCACCTGAACACAGATTTTCACACAATTCTCAATTAGCAGCACAAGAGAAAAACAGATAGAAGAACACTTCTGAGTTGTTGAGAGGCAACCTCAGAGGTTTGCACATCAGGGTAGCAGCTCCCCTTGGAAGAGGAACCATCAGTTCTTTAATAAAGCCCAAGCACGATCCAGCATATGCCCAAACAGTACAGAGTGTGCTGAGAAACTTGAACGGGGTTTTGTTTATTGTCATGTACTCAGTGCAGCAACATTTGTACAGATTAGTTCTGAAGATGGGGAAAAAATCCACCCCTCTCTTAATTAGTTACAGCACAGTGTGTTTCTTTAGTGCCACCTCTTGGCCAGCAGACTATAGGTTTCATACAAAGATGAGCATCTTGTGTGATGTAAATGTGTTAAACCTGCTCTGCTCCATGCTGGTGTTTCATGGAAGGAGGGAAGCAAATATTGTAAATTGGCATAGAAGAATAGCTTGAAATATTTGTATTTCTTCCTTCCTTTTTTACCAGGCTTATGCTGTGATGGGCATGCTATGGGTTGTGATGTAGAATCCTACCAGCTGGTGTGTGCTCAGGCTTTGAATATGATCGTACAAAAAAAAAAAAAAATCAAGCATTTTCAAGTATAAAAATACCACAGTATTTTTCCCCCCACAAAAATAAATTATTAAAGGAGAAGGTTATCCAATATTTGCTTGGTTTAGCTCCTCTAGACTACAGTTCCAACATACCTTTTTGGATTTATAGACTGTATGGTCAGAAGGACCCCTTCCACAACACAAGCCAGGGAATTTTTTCAGTAATTCTTCCATCAATTTCAGAACTTTGGGTTGTGCAAAATGATAGTTTTTCAGACCACGCTCTACCAGTCTCAGGGTTCATGACTTACTTGTGCAGAGTCAGGAAAAGTTAACTAATACAAACAATGCAATTTTAAGATTTGCTACCCAAGAGCCAGAACCTCCATAGCAGTATTTTCAGAAATCTGCAGATTAAGAAAATTTACACACAACTGCACTAGAGAATGCTCTTTAGATAGGTGCTTAGCCTCAAGGCGAGGTTTCCAAGTGACAGATCATCCGTTACGTCCATAGGTAATCTGTAAACGTAGTTAATTGCCTCCCCCTGACATAAAACATCCGTATCTGATTTGTAGCCTGCCTTCATGTAGCTTCCATTTCTAGCCAGGGGTTTTGCTACATCTCAATGGTAAACTCTTCTAACTGGGAATATCTGATATTTTTTTTTGAAAGCATGGATGCTATCTTAATTGCCAATTACTGTTTAATAAAAGGAACTCAATAATACATCATATAAATACCTTCTAATATGAATTACATGTGGCCCAGCTTTACTGTTTAAGTCATGCCTCAGTCACTGATTGGAATGGTTTATCCCAATGCTTATCTTTAAGCCCTAAAATAATCCCACTGAACTCAGCAGTAGAAGGCACCCCTCAGTATTAAAAACCAAACCTCCAGCCATTGCATTTTACAATTTTAGAACCCAGCAACCTAAGTGTTTGCCAACTGCAATCTTTCTTTTCATTTTGGCTTCTCTTGGACATATTATGTGACTCTAGTTTTACTCATTAAAGTCTCAGATTGTGCTTGTTTTGTTAACAACCATCAGGGCAGGGGTTCTTACTCTTAATTGGCACCATCTGGAAATGAGAAGGAAATTGCTCAGGATGAACGCAAAGACAAGGAAAGGCCTTGCACTTTTTCACGTTTGCAAAACTTGCCCCATTTGGAATAGCCACATCTGACCTGGGAACCTGCTTGCTCTTTATTTCTGCTGGGGGCTGGAGGGAGTGGTTTTTTTTTTTCAGGAAATAGACAATCAACACTTTGCCAGCAGAACTAGAAAATAATCATTTAAAAGCAGAAAGTTGCACAATTCAGGCTGCTAGCAAACTAGGCCTTTTTATGCAAATTGAATATCTTTGTTCCCAGTTTTTTCCAATCTTGCGCCACTTGTTCAGCATTTCCTCATTTTCTGGCACTGGTTTCCATAGCTGCATGCAATCACACTCTCACACAGATGCCATTCTGTGTTCAAAGCACTGAATGCTACAGGGCATATTAGTGTTTTTATGCTTTAGATCTATCTTTATGTAACTTCAGAGCTCATTAATATATACCATTTTGTGTGATTAAAAAACAACAACCTGGCACACGAGAAGCTTTGAACAGGAGAATAGATTGCAAGGAAAATGCCTTTCTTCTCATTATGCAGATTTTAGGCTAGACATGAGATGGGCCCAGAGAGTCAATGGACTAGGTACCCACTACTGCAAGGCAGTAATTCCCTGACTGCAGCCATGCAGACTGTGTGTAAAAGAAAAAAAAAACAGAAAGAGTCAAATGCTACTTGAAATGTGAAGATTTTCACATTATGATTTCACAATAGTGGACACAAAAAAAATTCCATGACATTCATCTTAATGGTTTTTAAAATCTCAGTGAAAGGCATACTCTTTTGCTGTGTGAAAAGCTAGAGACTGGACTGAGATGTGCAGGTACAGGAATGGTGCCCTCACTATCAGTATCTAATGAGCACAGACTAGAAAGGTGTAAGAACTCTTGCTGTTGGTGAAGCACAGTTCTCCCAGTTGAAGTTACAGCCTGAAATGTTGACTCTAAAACTGCTGTGCCAAAAAGTATTCAGATGACAGGTGCCAGAGCATAGTTCTTCTCCAGCTGCGGATGCTGGCTTTGAAGGAATGAGAGTGATGCAGACATTTTTCTGACCATCAGCTCTTACTTTTTAAGCTGCTTTCTGTCTAATGACACCAGCCTGTCACCTGCGAGCCAAAGCAGAGGCTGTTTTAGCAATAAAAGCCACAAGCGATTGCCCCTTTCAGATTCCCTCTCCTCAGTGATGCTCTGTCTCCTTCCAGGACCCTGATAACCACTCAAGAAAATCACACAGCACAGGCTTACATTCTCCTAATTCACCTAATGCCATAGGTGCATGTGTTTTAGATGGCATCACTCAGCAAAGCAGAGGGACGATCTCCCCATCCCATTTAGGAGTCATTTCTAAGGAGCAGCTTTCCAGAAAAAAAGATAGTTTGCATTAGGACGGCTGGGAATCTGCTGTGGTTACAGCTTGGGCAGTGGCAATAATGTGAAATCTGGTGTATAATCCACCCGAAGCTCACTAAAACCTTCCAGAAATGGGCAAGCAAACACATTTTTCCTGTCTTAATCCCTGACTTTTTGTTAAGGGGTATGTGACTTGAGTAGCAATGTAGCCCTTGGTCATCTGGAGAGGTAACAGGTAGAGCCACACAACATGCACAATTCTGCTTCCAAACAGCAACTCCATGCATTTTACCCAGCTCCGGGCAGCTTTTTGTTCCCCCTTCCTCCTCCCCCTTTTCCTTCTGCACATTAAAAGGAATGTACTGATTATATGGAACTATGACAGCAAATTGTGACTAATGTATGAAATGAAAATCCGTGCCTGATGGCACGGAGATCTTAGACAGATACTCTGCAATTACTGTCTCGCTACAATTTCTGCTGGGTGTTACTTACTCAAACACAATACTGAGCACAGGCAATTTACTGCAGAGGTCATAAAAAAAAAATCTCATTAAACCCACACCATTTAAGACCAGGTAGTTTCCCAGCTCATGTTTCTGCTCAGCGCAAAGCCATGGAGGCTGGCTGGGTGGCTGCCCACAGGAACGATCCCTCCCTGGTGTGAAGAAAAGCAATCGCAGCGGGAAGGGTGAGCTGCGTGCTGTGCAGGAGGATGCAGAGGCTGACAAGCTGCAGGCTGCATCTCTCACTGCCCTGCAAAAGCAGGGGGATGTAACCTGCTGCTGAGAGTGCAGGTGAGATGCAGCAAGGTTTGGCGCTGAGCAAGTCTCTCGACTAGCCAAAGGCCTGAACTTAATAGCCATTTCTTTCCCGGGAATAGCAAACCCCCTGGGGACTTGGCACTCTCTCCCACATGATGATCTGTTGAATACTCTGCAAGATGCTGGACCAAATTCTCTCCACAGCAGCATCAGGTGCTTGCAACTGCTGCTCAGAGCAGGCAGGGCCAGTTGGCAGCAGCGCAGGCGTCTCACAAATGTGCTGATGTAGCACTGACACGGGAGCTGCTGCCAGGGCCCTGCCTGCAGAAGGGTAGGCAGCAATCAGAGCTATCTTTGTGCAGTGTAATTTACTGACAGGCCCAGCTGTCCTGTCTCCTGTTTTTAGGTGGTAGATACCCCACGCAGAGGTGCCACAACTGTGCCAGTCAGGGTGAATCAAACTCTCCAAACAGCCACCACTGAGGTGTTTTGCCTTCTCCAGCCAATGACCTGAGTGTGTAGAGAGGCCTGGTGTCAGCTGGTTGATACAAAAGAGGGAAAAGACATTTCCCATCATCCAAGTCTTTTACAGCCCACATGATGCTTCTGCATCCAAGTGAGGTGCTGGTGCAAGAAGAAATGCAGGCTCCCAAATCTGCCTCCTTGACGCCGGCCATGGCTGGCTGGAGCCTCTGCAGGGAACGGCATCCGCGCACGCCGGCTCGCTGCTCCCCGCTGCCCAGCTCCAGCGCTGCGCCGTGCCGCACGATGGCTGGCGGCACGCAGGGCTGTGCGCGAGCACTGCGGGGCTGGAGGAGCGGCGCTGGAAGCTGCTGGGGCTCCATGGGCAATCCATGAGCCTGGCAGAGGCTCCAACATGTCTGGGAAGAAACACACCTGAGTGACTCCAGGGAAGGTGGTTCAGTCCAAGAGCTCGTGAAGGTAACTATGGACGTTAAAAAAGCCTACCCTGCCCCCCCCCTCCCCCCCATCAGTTTACTGAATTTTCTTCCAAGAAAATGACAATAAAAATTAAAAATGAGTTAATTCTCTTCCCACAACACCCTAGCTCATCCTTTTTATTTATTTATTTATTTTTGGCCTATAAAGCTTTGCTTTCCATTGGAATATTACAAATTGAAAGAAAATATTTGATACTGATGGGGAAATAACAACACAATAATATCAGTTACCCAAGGACAGATATTTGTTAACAGCAAGAGAATTTAACCTCAAAGACTCAGTTCACCTATTCATGTGTGATTTATATTGCCCCAGGCTCCTAGGCAGAGTGAACATTGACACCCTTTGATGTTGAAAGAAGTCTAGTGACTGGCCTTTGGAGAGATTTGTGATGTCTCTATCAGCCTGTCAATGGAAAACCAGACAGCAAAGCCAGGCCCCCTAAAGATTTCAAGGCCTTGTAGGCAGAGGAATCATGTAAGCATTTTACTTTCACCGAGTGCTTGAGAGGCTGAGCACAAGCGGACAGGCTAATTGAGTGGTTACAGAGTGGCATGCTGCAGTCTGCATCTGCACGGGTCCCCACGACCGATGCCCTTTTGGCCAGGAAAAGGGGCCAGTGTCAGCAACGGGTGCATTTAGCAATTGCACGCTCCTGGGTGATGGAGCACTTCGGTATCTGTGGCAGCTTGGTAGGGATGTGAGAACCCATGGCCAGGGCTTTAAAGTGAGGAATAAACCCTGCTGATTTGAAATGGAAAACATTTTCTTGCAATTGTAATGGGCAGATAAGCTCTAACCGTAATTATTGCTCAACTCTGTGGTATCAAGCATCAAGGGTTTTCCATGTGACAAAATAGTCTTGAATAGGTTTGATATCCTACATAGAAAAGAACAATACCACAACAAAAAAGAGGCACCAGCAGTGCGATATGTGCTGCACATCTCTGGCATGGCACAAGACCATACACCAAGGTTAGCAATGGGAAGCAGGTGGCAGGAGGGACCAGGAGCATCTGATGCTCCTTGTGAGCTGAATTCACAGACAATGTGTTGAGTAACACTTTGGAAGACAGGATTAAAATTCAATACAATGCTGATAGATTGGGGTAATGACTTGAAAACAGTAACGTGATATAATAAAGACAGCTGTAGAATGGGTTACATAGAATTAAAGACTGCTGGCTAGGCACAGCGGGATCTGAGGATTACTGGGGATTATCAACTAAAGATGCATCTAAAATATGATGCTATTGCAAAAACAAAGGACCAGTGCTCCGTGGTTATATTGAGACTGAGATCTCATTTGAATCAAGTGTGTCCAAGGTTGCAGCTCATCAGGAAAGGTACAGAAAGTGTCCAGGCATTTGGAGACTAAGTGCAAGGGGGAGCTGGTACGTACCACCTGGCAAAGAAAGACTAAGGAACTGCCTGTGAGCAAGAGCTGCAGCATCCAGTGACTGAAGGTTCTTACTGGTCGTTGAGAGCTGAGAATTGAAGCTGTAGGAAACTCAGAAACAGATAGGAGAATGGACAAAGACCCCAGTGAACAAGTGTCACTAAATGCCTTGCCCTGATGATGGCTTCTGCTTTACCAGGGAAGGTATTGCGCTCAGTCTGCTAATTTGTGTCTGCTTCATTTTACATGTGATGGAGATGAAAAGCTGTAACTTTTTTTTTACAGCTCAATTCTACTGGGCAACAATGAAGAGGAACATGGCAATAAACTTCTTTGCTGCTCTGGCCGCAGCCTGGAGAAGCGCCTGTACCTATAGCATTAGCAATGCCATACATCGTCCTTTACTTGCTCTTGTCTCTTTGGAAGGTCCAACACTGGTATCATCCTTCCTTGTCTCTTTCCTCGTGCCCTTCAAGTGAAAGGACTGTAAAGTCACAGGCTTAAAGGTTGTGAGCAGGATATCTGATGCAGGAGAGCAAGTATGCATAAATTTGCCTGAGTGGGAAAGTGGAGAGCAATTGTGGGTTCTGATTTTCCAGGGAGCCTCTGTGGGGAAATAATAGTCTAGACTTGTCCTTTTTGAGGCCTAATTATGTCTCTCTGTCAAACTATAAAAACAAGAGTCTGTAGCATCACAAGGGAAAATGAAAGCTATTGGCCTGTGTTCTGCATTTAATAGGATGTCAAAATCTAAAGCACAGTCTGACTTTTTTTTACTGAGGTTAGAAAAGAAAATACAACTAATTAGGCTGTTTCTGAATATCCCTCTCTGTCTGATAGCTGTAGACTTGCAAATTGTAACATACTGGGAGTCCCAAACTCTGATCAGTGCTTCTGTCTGGCTGGGAGGTGTCTCTCCCACTGATGGGATTCAGGGTCCACTTGAGCAATGTCACTATTAGTGGGGACAGTTCCCTGGGAAATGCCTTGTGCTATTGTACATCTCTGTGTCCAGGAGATGGAGAAAAAAGCTAGGACTTCAGGTGTAAGGAGGTGTAGCTGGAGAGGAGTGTTCCATGTCACATGCTGTTGATGAACTAGTCCTTTTCAGCTTTTTTTGAAGATTAATTTCCAAAGTCTTTAAATGTTTGGAAAGTACTTTGTGTATGAAATACACATTTTATTCTTCAGGTATCATGGTCCCTGAATCAAAGCAACACACAGTGGTCTTTAACATATATAGGGAAGTATGAGAGCTGGAATTCACCCCCAAAATACTCCAGATGTCTTATGTGTGAACTAAAGCAGTTGGTCCCAACCTTTGTATAGTCGAGCTGCTCTTCCATGTTCCTCTCTCCCACCTGCACCCATGTCCTGACCATTAACTCTGCTCCCAGACTTGTAGAGCAGCTTCCTTCTTGTTTGCAGTCCTTCATAAGGAGATAGATAACAATCATATATGTCTAGAAAGTCTGAGACAACAGGAGATGATGCCCTATATATAAATAATGTGTTAATTATACCTTGGACTCTGCTGTGTCAGGGAATGTTAGATGATGTCCTAGTGCCTTCCTCTATCCTTTAGAAGTTAGTTTGAGGGGTTTTTGCATTGAAATAAATTCTTGGAGAGAACTGCAGCAGTTACAAGTTCCTTTTACCTTTCCCTTGTCAGCTGCCCTCATTCTGAACCAATGCTACGCTCAGCTGGCTCCTCATGTTTTACAGATGAACTGAAATAAAAGTGGAATTTATCCCACTGTGAAAGAAAGGAAGAGGAAAGAAAAAAAAAAAACCCTGTCTGCAAGGTTTTTCATGCAAGTCCCACATCCTTGGTTTTGCCCTCTTTTTGACACAGAAATTTGATTGTCTTCTGCTTAGACATTCTGGGGCGCCTTTCTGGTTTTCATTCTTCTTTTCTGATCCAACTTTGGGTTAGTCGCGAAACTGTCAACTTTGCCTCACAGTCAAAATTAAACACTGCAATTCAAACTCAGACAACTATCAATGGACAGGAAAAAAATATGGTCTCAGAATGGTGATTTTTTTTTTTTTTTTATGTCATGTCTACAAGGTCTTGCACAGGGATTTGAGTCAGGAAAGCAGAATCAGTGAGTCCACAAGAAAATGGAAGGTCTTTCCTGGAGTCAGCCTATAAAGAAAGAAAAAGAGTGGAAAAGAGTGTAAAAGGAGAATGACTTGCATAACCCAAAGGAACTTAGGAAGCTGAGAGAAACAAGAGCACCTGGATCTTTTTGGAGACTGCCAAAATACTGTGTGACAGGGCCTCAACACTTACATGGAGATTTATAGCTGTATTTTCCAATGACTGCACAGTGATTTCACCCACAAATAATAGTTTCTGCAGACGCAGCTAAACCATGCTGTAAAGCATGCCTTTTCCCAGGCTGCAACAGCAAAAGAGACTCAAAGCAGCTTGGGCCCAGTACTGGAAGCAGAAAACAACTGCTCACTAAAAAACCTTGCCTAGGCAGACCGTTCTTCTCCAGCAATGTACGAAAACACCTAACTTGGCTGGACATGTACATGGCACAGATCAATATCCCCTACGGCAGTGGCAAGGAAAGCAATAGGACTTGATCATCATTTGAAAAAGTCTTTAGCCCTTGGTCTGTCCTGCGTTTCCAGTTGCATAACTGATCTCACTGAAAATGAGGGTGGCAAGCCTGTGGCCTTTCTATGGTATTCCCAATGGCCTCAGCTCTATTAGCAAAAAGTCTGGGCAGGAGTCAGTAGCTACATTTTGGTTTAACCCCGAGATACGTCCATGAAGATGTCTCTCCTGGTGCCAAGTCCTCCAGTCCAGGCAGAGACCAGTCACACACTGCTTTCCATGGCTCCTGAGCAGAAGCTTCCCAAAGCTTCCCAAGAAGCTACTTAGGTAAGACCTATATCTATATTTTTAGGACAGTCTTTGAGAATGGTCTTAACCTAAATGCCCATTTAAGTCTTACTGAATCTTGGTAGAGGTGGATTTGAACATGCTTAAATAATTTCCTGACTGCAAGCTGCAGCCCTCAGTTGTGTGTTGTTTCCAGTTTCGTGATGATAGCCTTCTCTCAGTGTGAGTAATTGTGTGAGTTAGGCAGCGTAGGGTGAATGAAATGATAAATTACCACTTATGAGAGGATGGTCAGTTTGTTTGCTGTCCCCCACCAGCTCCTTTCTTCTGCAGATGTTCATTGTGGTTTTTGCAATCAGCACAAAAGCCTTCCTGACTGCTCCATGCTTGGCACAGCTTGTCAGGAGCCACCAAAATCCCACATCTGAGCACAAAGGTGTGAGGCATTTCAAAGTTTTGACAATGACCAAAGCAATTACAAACTGCAATTAAAATACAGGCCACTTATGAATGGAGGGGGGAACAATAACCACACAGCTCAAATTTAGCATAAAAAGTTAAAAAACAGGAATCATGGGGGTGGGAAGGTCTGCTTTTTTCTCCTCTGTCTTCATCTGTACAACTTAAAGGGTTGGAGGGGATATGCTGCTCAAATAAAGGATTACTTTTGCCTTTTAATCTGCAGCATAAAGATGACATAAAAATCTACCCCTGTGAGTTGCCATGTAAATGAATCCAAGTCAAATAACGCACAGGGAGCAACAAAGCAACCCAGCCTGGTCTGCTCTGCAATATGGGCGTTTAATTTGTGTATAGAAAACCTAGGAACTGAAAAAAAGCTGGGGCCATTTCAAATGCACAGCCCCATGCGAGCCTCCCTCCTGCAAAAACTGATTTTTTTGGGGGGGGGGTAGAGGTAGGCTGGAGGGGGAAGAAAGGTCGGCAAATCCATGTTAGATGACGGCACAGATTCCTTGGCTACAAAACGCAAGGGCCGAGCAGAACAAAGAGATTTGCATTCTAAGTGATGCAAAGCAGCCAGCAGCGTTTTAATGTTGTGTTTGCTCTGTGATGTCTTCATCAGGCGCTCAAAGGCAGCGGCTCTGGCAGCCGCGGGTCCCTGCGAGCCTGTCAAACTCCGTTTCCATGGTTTTCCTTCAGGCAGCACCATCGGCAGACAGCACGGAAACGGACCCCTGCAACCTGTTTTGAACAATGTCTCTGATGTAGGGCCCCAGAGCGGGCATCAAACTAGCAACAAGCAGCAAGAAAATAACAATTTTGCTTTTCGCAGGTGTCAGAACTGCAAACAAAAGGCTGTTTATAAAAGATGCAACATCCCCTTTTTGTCAGTGTTGGCAGCTTAAAGTCAGCCGGGCAGCCGTCGAGTTAAGGAGGAGGTTTTGGAGAGGGTATGCTGTGAGAGAGGGAGCTCATCTTGAGGAATGCAAATTATTTCCTCTTGAATCCTTTAGCCTCACTAAATAGGGCCTTCTCATCACCAAACTAATAGCTATTATAGTATTTCAATTATTCCATTTGAATCAATGAGGAGGGCTATTTTATTCAAACAATTACAGTTTTTTTTCCAGACAAAGAAAGCATAAAGGTCTCACTCTTCCTTCACCTTGAAGAGCACTCTTTCATTTAAACAAAAAGTTCAGAGCATTTAAAGCATTTGAAGCCATATTTCAGCATTGATAGAGAATATTCAAGAGGTGAGAAAGTTGAGTCCATGGTCTGTGGAATCGTGGCTGCCTGTGTTCAGTGATGGCATTGAAACGTAAGCCTGTGCTAAAAGAGCAGAAGTCAGGAGAGCTGACTACCAGACCCAGCTGGACCAGTGAATTTCTGAACAACACTGCTTAGGGAACTTCATCTCTTGGTGCCTCAGTTTCACCATATGTAAAATTTGGATAACGACTCACCTCTTTCTTAGTGAAGGACATATAGAGTTTTTTAGCATAAACATGATATAAAGTTCACTGTTACTCTTGTGGTTGTGGACGCCATTATCATGACACTGATGACTGGAGCTGGAACTGTCCCTTGTGGAACACTCTTCCATTAAAGAAAACTGATGGGTCAAACGCTGACTAAGTTACAAGGGAATCTGCTCTTTCCTACCAATTAGCCAACTTTCTCACAGCTGCCTGGGGAGGTATTGGGAGCCACCAGCTTTATTGGCCCTTGTTTCCTTCACAATGTACCCACCAAGCCAGGGAGAAGCCAGGAGTTGGGAAGCCTTTTTTTTCCTGTAGTGGAGAGACTTGAGTGGACATTCGGTGTTATGAGGCTCTCAGCTTCTGTTCAGCTGTAGATGGTCAGCTGGGAGCTTACAACACATGATCTTCACACTCATCTGGGGCTTCCACAGCAGGGCTTTTTCCTTCACACATCCATATGCTGGAAATAATGACAGTCCAGGATTCCTGGCTCTTCTGAGCTTTGACGTTCCCAGCTCCTCTTCAGTTTTCTATTAAGAAGCCATAACAATGTAATTCCAGCTCCTGATTTCATGGTTCCCACTGCCTCAGAGACACGGTCTTGTTCTTTTTAATGGAAAAGATCAAAATGTTTGTGGTTTTTTTCCAATTAAGGTTGGAACAAATGACCCCCCTCCCCCAAAAAAAAGCCAAGGCTCATGCAAAATAGAGCTCAATTTTTCTGTAGAGCTCTCAACCCGACACAGTCTAGTTCATGGTCTGACTAAAGTTATCCAAAGTACATTCAGCAAATGATGTTCCTGTCCTCACAAAACTCACTGGGAGTTTTGTCACCTCCTACACTTTCCAAATAGACAGATTTAATACTATACCCGTAACTAAGTAGCTAGTTAATGATTGCACAGTACCTGCATATGGAGCAGACTGAAGTCGCTAGGTGTGATTGGAGATGCTGAGAGTATTGGGGAGCAGATACAGGTGATGCAACACTGCAACTGAAATCCTACCCCAATCTTCTGTTTAAATGAATAGTCACAGTATCTGTAGAGAAAATGAGCTTGGAATTGAGAAGGCTTTCAAAGTGATTATGACATATTGGTTATTAATTTTTTTTTGGACTCTAATTGATCTGTTAAATAAAAGTTAGGCATTTTTAAAATGAGTACTGTTTGCATACACAACACTGATTAGCACCATAACAAGACCAGCTATATCCATACTGACAGTAAAGGCAAGATATTAACAGGTCCTGGTATTGCTAACCACTGCATACAATGTTCCCGTGTACCAGGAACAGTTAAATTCCTTTTCCACTGACAGAAACAACGCATTTGTTCTAAATGTATTACTGTACAGTGCAGAATTTGCTCTGACTTTCTCAAGAGCCAGCTGTACAGCAGAACGAACATTCAATAAAATGAACAGTGGCTGGCATGAAGGGAAGGGGTGAACAAGCTGCAGACTCTAGCAGAGATTTCTTTTGATCAGAGCAACTGTTCATGACTTTTGTTCATTCTCAAGATGAAAAAAATACGTCTGTGTCACAGTGGAGTCAGAAGCTGGCAGTCATAGTGCCTAGACTATTTTTTTAATGAATACTTTTGTTTGCAGGGTACTACACGATCATACAAAATGTGTCTTTGTATTGTTTCTCAGTTTTGAAAATAGCTGTAAGTAGTGTGGGTTAAAGCAAACAAACAGGAAAAGCAGAACTGACTTCACTGAAGAATGGTTTGGAGCCATACACTTGTGTAGCAGGATAAAGGGGACGTGTCTGGGGAATTACTGGAGGGAACTGGGAACAGTTGCTTTAAAACTCAAGGCTTTGAAAAAAATAATCTTCTCTGTATAGCTACACTGTTATTTATGGATGGGGACTGAGCTGGAGGGAGGAAGGGATGCTTAAGAGGTGCTCACCTTGTATTCTCTCCATTGCTTACTGAACACTATTCTAAAATCAGATTTACAGATAAATTTATTTTGGAATAAGAATACTTTGTTCTGTTTTGGATTAAACCTCTCCAGAACTGGGCTTATCACTGATGTGGGCAAGATTTGTGGGCTGTACTGACTAGTGTGGAGAAATAGGCTGCAGGCATAAAAGGGGAGAGCGTTTCTTCCCAGCCGTTGTCTGTGCCAAGGGGATAGGGACCTGGGAAACGCCGCCTGCACCAGCAGGGTGAAACTGTGGTGGGGTAAAAAAGCACTGCTATTCTGGAATGAGATTATGCACAGAGTGACCGCAAGAGCTGAGCAGGGAGAAGTGCGTTAACTTCTTGTGAGGTGGGAGCAGAGTTACACCCTTGAGCCAAATCACAGAATTACTCATCGTTGTATAGGGTGCATTCCTGTTCTCATGCTTTTAGTAACACAGCTTGCATCATTACTATCACTAATTTTATTTGCTATTCTTATTTTTCCGGCTACTAGAGAAGAGTTGTTTATAGGAAAAAAACAGCCTGAAGTCTTACGCTGCCAGTAAGCAGAGATTTATCATGTAAGAAGTCTTTCTAGACTGTCAGATTTATATTATTCTTTGGAGTCTTGGTTGGGAAAAGTGAAAAATAAAATCAAAAAGGACAGAGAAGTTAGCACAGCACAGTGTGCAAGAGGTACCCTGAGCAGAGAAAGCACACTGAATGACACACTTGGGGTGAAACAGAAGTGGGAAAAAGTAATTTTATCGCAGCATTTGCTTTGGCTGACTTCTCAGTCACCAACATATTAATGGCTCTTCCCCTAGCAACTACAGAGCTTCCAAAATGCAACTATTCTTTGGTCATAAAGACAAAAAATGGAGTTTGCCAGAACAGAGCTACCCCATTCTGGGTTGCTGACAACGGTCCCAGACTGTCCATATGCTCTGCTGCTCTCAGAAGTGGTAAAGCAACATTTTTGCTCCCGCTGGTGCCGGTGGTGTCCCTGCGGTTGTTATTGTTTCCATCCAGACCCTCTCCTCTTCCCCGGAGCTCGCGCCCGTTCTGTTTCAGGCTGTACTGATAGCAATGTCACAGATCCTGAGCGCGGAGAAGAGTGAACAGATGTAGCTGTTGTCGCTTCCCTGCAAGCCAGTGGCACGGCCTGTCTCACTTCATTCCTAGGAACGGCTCTTGCAGGATGGCTGTGGGGCGGTTTAGAGGGAGAGGAAGCAGAGTTGCTCCTATGGGGCAGCTCCAGCAGAGGTGGGCGACTGGTGCTCGTCCTGCAGGGAGGTACAGGATCCGACACTTCTGGGGCTGCAGCATCTAAGAGTAATCTCTTTTTCTGATGGCTTGTGTGTAATAGATGAGGTGGGGAGTGAGGAGTGAGGCAGCAAAGGGCCAGCAGGTCCCTGACCCCTGTAGGGGACAGATGGGCAGTTCTCAGTTTCTACAGCAAGAATTCAAGGCTCTGAAGGTTTTGGTACAGATTGACTAAAATGTTCCCTGTCTCAGTGAGCACTGTGGGATTTGGCTTCTCTCTTTCTGCACAATGAGTGTGTTTACTTCACAGTATGGTTCCCGATCAGCTTAAGCCTACATTGCTGTTTAAAGGGGTGACCCCATTTTCTCCTCCCTCTCTCAGCTAGACACCCCTATCATGCTCAAGCTAGTCACGGAATGGACCACATGGCTGAATAAATATTGTTCATACATAGGTTGAATAGGGAGGTAATGCTGGTGGCAACCTGGCCTCAGATCTGCTTAAGCTGACTGTGAAACTGCACCCTTGACTGGCATCATCTAATTCCCAAGTTTAACTCTGTGTTAAACATCCTGATGTGCTACAGCTCCCAGCGGAAATCTCTGATGTTATACTGTCCTGGGGGATCTTGATGCATTGGACAAGCTTGGTTTGGTCAGCAGAAAAGCTCAGGATGAATTAAAATACTAATTTCTATCTTTACCCATTGGCAGTAGAGGGAGAAATTCACTGTTCTGATTCCCTTCCTTGAAAGACAATTGTGGGCAAAATGCCAGCTTCTTTCCACTATTAAATCTACTGTCTTCCAAAACCAACTCTTATCACAACTTATTGTGCTTTCAGAGGAGGAGATTCAGTGCTACATGCCTTCTTTAGGGTAAGGATTTTTGTGTTTATCTGCACGCTCACTGCTGAGACAGATAAGAGTCTTTATTATCTACATTATCACTATTTTTCTCCTCCCTAGAAGCCAATCTCACTTTAAAAAAAGAGGTAAATATTTTTGCTTCTTTTGCAGGCCTTATTTATATCCACTAAAATAACCAGCTTGAAGAGGCTCTTTCAGCTTCTTGGGCTAAAAACTTCCCTTTTGCTAATAGTCACTGGCACTGTTCATTATTCCGTGCTAGACTCTTCCCTCCCCTGATTGCATGTTATCACCTTCAATGGAACAGCTGTGTCATTGCTAAAGGGTGTTAATCTTCCCCTATCTAACACCTTATTGACAGCTAGAGTCAGGGAGGCCCCTAGTCTTTTCTGACTTGGGTGACTTCTCAAAACATTCCTTTTTTAGCTTCCTTTTAATTTCCTACCAAAATGCCTCCCACCATAGTCTGACCTGCAGACGTAGCCACAGCCTAGCACCATGCACAATAGCAGCCTGGGCTGCTGCAGAAAGGTTTGAAATTTTCTGCTTATATCAGTCCTTGCGATTATAACCAGGAGAATATTCCCTAACAATGTCAAGGGACAATAAGGCACAGCTAATCAATGAGCACAATACCTACGGCACACCAGAGCCCAGAATAGAAACTGCTCCGGCAGGTGGGACAGCTGGCTTGAATTTTTATTTAGTGGTTGTGAAAGGCACCGTGGCTTTCAGCAAGACAAGAGCAGTGCTGACAGTGACAGATCCCCCATTACATTGTGCCACTGAACAGAATGAGCCACTTCAACAGATACAGTTCATTTTTCCTGAGAGTTTTGTAATGGGTTGGAATTAGTCTAGAATTTCATTTGTTTGAATTTCCATTACCTACAAGCATTCTGGACTGTCCTTCAGCTTTGAAGGTCACCTTGACTTTTTGGAGGCCTGGAGAGTTGCTCTGACTCTAGAAAAATCCAGGGCGAGTTTGTGTGCTGAGCTGATTGCCTGTACAATCTGCCTTCAGACAGCCAGCGTAGCAGTGAGTGCGCTGGTCAGGATTTCTATTATCCCTCACCAGTGCTAGGTCCAAGGTGATGTCTTCCAGACACAACCTGTTGTGCAATGGAAGAGCCATAGGAAGCACCCTTCCTTTTACTTTTTATCCTCCCCAACTGCTAAATAAATGAAGATACTCAGATTTATCCTGTCTGTATTCAAACACAGCCCTGAAATGCTGAAGTTAAGAACAAATTGCCTTTTCCTCTGAAGTCAGTGGAAAGAGACTGAAACCACTGAGCCCACTTAAGGCTTGTGCCACTTCATAGAGGTCTCTGCATGGGTGACACAAGAAACCTTGATCGGCGCTTCCTAATAGGAGATAGTAAGCAGCTAATCAACACCAGTTGTCCTGGCCTCCTCTTGGAGCCCCTATAGCAGAGTGGTGGCCATCAGAAGTTGGCTCTGTACATCCCACTGCTGATGTAACCTTAATTTCCCACCAAGCCTAAGAGTTTCAGACAGTGAGAAGTGGTGAACTGCTGAGCAGATCAAGATGGATACAGTTCTCTTTTTGTTTGGAATAGGAGGTAGGTCCAGAAAAAGGAGACAAATGGGGTCATAAAAGAAATGTAACATTTCTTTTATAAAGCGATCTA
The DNA here is from genome assembly GCA_013399475.1 of Chauna torquata. Classification (NCBI taxonomy): domain Eukaryota; kingdom Metazoa; phylum Chordata; class Aves; order Anseriformes; family Anhimidae; genus Chauna; species Chauna torquata. Next base: position 97,362 of record VXAL01014010.1, read on the forward strand.
CTGGTCCTACTTCTCCAGTACTTAAAAAGGCAGGTGAGTGCCCCTGAGAACTGAGTGTAGGAGCTTTTGCAGTACTTGAACTGACCATCTAATTTTACTGCCAGTCTAGGTGGCATTACCTAATTGACTATGATTATTAAATTTGTTAGATCAGTCAAAACTGAGGCAATACTAACAGGCAATCTCTGGCCAGAAAAGCTTTACTAACAGCCAATGCACAAGTAAGTACTCACTTGATGATGTTATATCCTAATTTGAAGATAGATGTGCTGATTATGGCTGTCAATTGACTTCAAACCTGACTATCACAAATACTGCATTATTCCCCTTCAGATACACCTTCTGTGGGACTTATAATTCCAAATATCCTGCTGCTTCTCCAAAGCCATCAGTGGATTTCTTCTGGGCATGAACTGGGCCAATGACATTTTCAGATAGGCTTGGCCAGATGTAGTCGTTAAAAGAACTAAGCCAACACAGTGTGTTGTTAATGAAAGAAACACAGACCCCCAGGGGAAAATATGAACATCAGGTTATTTGGCCACCAGCTGACTCCTTATCAATAAGTGATGTAGCAGAAGGCAGAGTTGTATTCCGCATGCTGAGAGGCCACTGTCACACGGACAGGCACCACACTTGGGATAAAATTCTGCAGCCTACGTCAAAGCAGAACATGCCTGACACCCTTTTTTTTTTTTCTTTAGTTCTGCTTTTTACATTACACATGACTAACCTGCTCAGATAAACAGGCGTAGCTGACTCCCACCGTGGTGAGCCCTGGGCCCTGGGGAGCTGGTGCTGGCTGGCCAGAATGGCTGCAGGATCAGGGCTTTCGTAAAGTCATAACTTGCTGCCTGGGTGTGCTTGCCCTGTGTTAGTTTGATATGATCACAAATTACAAATGATTCTTTTTCCCATCTCGTAAGAAGGAAAACCATCAAAAACTGGCTGAATATTTGATCTAACATAAAATGAAAAAAAAATACACCCAGCCTAGTAATAAGTGTGCTTTGGGAACTCCGCTTCATTCACTCTGACCAAACGCTCTGCCCGGAGCTCACAGCCAGACAGCTAAGAAAGTCTGAATATTATTTAAAGGTTTGGTAAGGTCACAGTGGCCTGAGCCTCTCGGGTCTGAATTAATCTCCTTGACGAAGCAGTCTGCTCGCACTCAGCCGCATGTGCTCGCAGGTACATTCGTGTAGAGCAATGCCATCCAGTGGTTGCTCAGATTCATCACAAAGCCAATGGTTCGTTCCTCAGGGACTTTACGTGAGCTGAAATGTTTCTGCTCTTGTTCCTAGCTAAGGCATTTCTCAGATATTAAAAGACTGTGAAAGTGGCCAGCTTGATTGCTTCCAGCTTCTTTGTCCTTTTGCATGTAAAACCAAGGTATGTTTTAAATAGCAGCCACTTGAAAATGTTTAATAGACATTTGGGGGGAAATAACATTTTATATACACAGTCCAAATATACAAAATTATCATCAGGCCTGGATTTTGGTGTGGGGACCGGCTACATGGAGTCATGTGGCAAATTATGCTGATTTCTGAGACAAAAATGCAGTCTCTGAATGAAACTTTCTGGCCAAAGCTCAGGAGGTACTGAGGTTGGTCAGTGGGACATTTTTTGCTTGAGGATGATGCCCAGAGGAAGGGCTGGACCAGGGCTGAGCTGAGCAAAGCCCTTCTCCATCAGTGTCACATTTTAAAGAGCACTGGTATTGCTGGCTACCCAAGGAGGTAGCATTTTGGGGGGCCTTAAATCTGCCTGTCTGCATCCCCTCTCTTGCCTTCTCCCAAGGACTCACCATCACATCATGGCACAGGTTAACATCCCATAGGGGCTAAATTAAGATGTCATCAGTTTTTGCCCGTTGCACTCCCCAAGTCAGACATAATTGCATGGCCCTGGACAAGGAGGGTTTATCATATTAAATACCATGGCTGGGACTAGAGCAGCTGCTCGTCTTGCAGAGCATCATCTGACCTGTTGGACACAGCCCATCCCCAGGGCACTCGACAACTTTCCGAACACTGGAAGAGTGCACTAGAGGAGACAGGCAAGCCTGCTCTCACTGAGGGGCTGCCCTTTGCAGCTGGGTGGCCATACCCTGTGGGTCTGACCCTCCTTTACACTTGGGTCCCTTCGTGCTCCGCCAGGTGCCCATGTGCTGCCGTGCTTCAGTGTTGTGTCGCTGCTGCTCTGCAGTACAAATTCCAGTCAGGCACGACAAAGCCCACCGGGTGCTGCTGACAACAGGTGTCTCATTAAACATCTCTCAACCTTACAGGCATTCGCATTGACAAGAACCAAACTCACACTCAATCACAGCTTAATCACAGCCAAACTCTATTAACAAGTCATACTAATTACCAACTTCTAACAATTTCTCAGGTTCAGAGGCAAAATATCCTTTCTTTATAGATGAAAACAGACTTGTGATACTCCAGCTCTGGCCGTAATTAGGTCCTTTTAAACAAAACAAAACTAAAATAAAAATCCAGAAGGATCCTTTTGTGATAATGGTCCTGAAAGTACAGTTGTACAATGAGATGTTTTGTTTGTTTTAATTTTGTATCTGCTATGTTGCCCACAAGGGTCCAATTAGCTTGTTACAGATGCTTGTATCAGTTTTATCCACTTGTCTTTTTTTATTTTTTTTAAGAGGGGTAACTTGTAGCACAGATTGCTGGCCTGCAGGCATCCAGAGATCAACAACCAGCTTTCTGTGATATCAAGCCCCCTGTGAAACAGGCAGTCCTTACCCACAGCATTCATAATGCAAAGGGTAAAACAAACAGAGGGGAGGGAGGGGCTTCCACTGGATTTTGGATTATTGTGGAATAATCTGGTGTGTTTGAAAGCGGCCTAAAGATGGCAATTCTACCATGGCTAAGAATGACTATGACAAACTTCGGTTGTTACACCTTGGAAATTAAAATGCAGGTTTTATTTTTAATCGCATGAAGCGCCGCTTTGCAACAAAATAGACAGCTCTTAAGATGTGGCTTGGAATTGTACATGTCAGTATTTATTCTTATCCCCTGGTATGTTTAGCACATGTGTAATTCCGTGTTAACCTGGGTGCTTTTCTCCATTGTGTGGCTGTATTGAGTGCCCGAGTACTTGAGAACTCACTTGTGTAATCGATACGCTTACAAAAGGGTACATATAAATAACAGGAAGAATCTGACTTGAACTGACAGTGGGGGTATCGCAGTGAGGGCTAATGCCTCATCCTTAACTCATGCTGCTGCTGGAGAGGAGAAAAAAAACACACAGCAGACTGAGCGAAGGGCTAGCTAACATAAGATTTCTTAGGATTTTCTAAGCGGCATTGTTCACGGGAGAAATCCTCCTCCCAGTATCTGCTGCGCAAAATGCAGTAGCTGGTTGTTTACCTGTTTGTGGGTTTAGCCGCTGTTTGCTTTTTTTCTCCTTAATATTAAAAGGAAATTAACATTTCTCATGAAGGATTATAATGACAGCTGAACAGAGAATCATCAACTTGAGGCTTAGTATCAGCAATTGTTCTTACCTCTGGAGCAGGTAGTTTCATTCTTCAGCGAGGTGATGCAGGATGAACACAGGATGCCTGAAGCTGCTGGGAAAAGGATGCATTTCTCAGAGGTGGGCTAGTGTGATGAGATCCCAGTTTGGCTCACCTTGAGGGTCATTATGTGATGTGGCAGCTCCGTGGAGCCACAAGCACTGGAAAGCACCTGCAGGGAGAAGCAGAGCGGCATCAGGCTGTGGAGCAGAGAACAGAAAATCCACCCACCTTCACTCCCCTTAGCGCAGCCCCATGATCTCTGTCCTTCACTTGCCTGTGCTGCTGGAGCGCAGCTGTAACCCCGGTGTGATGAAGACTAATGCAATGGGTAACAGTAATGTAAAAGCAGAATCGGTTCAAAAATTGTTACCTGGCAAGAACTGAATGGCTTGGGTTTAAGGTTCAGTGTTAAAGGCTTTGTCTTGTAAGGGCACAACCCTCTCATCCTGACACTGCCATCCTCCTCCACCCCAAGGCTGACTGGATACGATGAAGTGAGTGGGCCCTCCAGAGGATGGAGCACAGGAGGCCGTGGAGCAGCCCATTGCTTTTCCAGGTACCACACATAATACAAAGCAAAGCTTTTTCTGCAGTTTCCAGGCTGAAGATGGATTGGGCCAGCATTTCCCTGCTCGTCAGCTTCCTGCATGAGCTGGCAGAGGTTTCCCAAATGCAGTTCAGCAAAGAGATGTACCAGAGAGGGATGGGACACAGTTGAGTAAAGCTGCAGGTGAGTAAAAGGGAAATCCTGGTGAGGCTGCACATTGGTGCATCATCTACCTGATAGCACAGTAAGTCTTTTACCATTACTGGTGCAGCAGCACTGGTACTGCAAGAGTGTCACCTCTAACGAGGGCACTCATGTTTCTGTGACTCTGATTAGACCCGTTTGGAGTGGACAGACTACCAATGACAGGTGGCGTCTGTCATCTCAGTGTAGGTGAGTTTCTGAGGCTCTCAAACAAGGAGAAATAGACTTTTTCTTTTTTTTTTTGGTGAAAATGCTTGTTTTCAGTGTAATGTCCAATCCTGTTCAAGTAGCAGGAGGAAAAAAGAAAGGTCTCTGTTCAGAGCCATAAGCAGGATAGGAAATGAGATATCCACATGCAATGGAATAACCATGAGAACATTCATGCAATGTTTCATCACGGGAAAACAGGACATTTTGCCATAGTCTCATTCCTCTTCATAAGAGGCTGTTTCAGACCAGAGCAAAACATGCTTTTTTTTCCTGGGTTTTGCCAGATTCAATTTGGAAGAGGCTAGCAGGGGCTGATGCAGGCTCCAAAGTTTGATTCTGGTTCCCATGTTCCTTCAGCCCTGCTGGAGTGGCAGAGTGCAAATCCAGGGCCGATGTCATCTGGCTCTTTGGCAAGTGCACATGACTAGCAACAACCCTTCCTAGTTCCGAGCTTCTCTTTGGGGTAAGGATTTCTTTCTTCTTCACAGATTTTTAGTGTTCCTGAGGTTAAAAAAAAAAAGAAATAAAATAAATCAGTACAATTGAAGCTCTACTATTTTGTGGAGCCATTGCTTCTGATCAGAAACTGAAATCCCACTTCGTGCTCCTCCAGTGTGGAAATCTGTCAGGTAAATAGAAATCACCTCGTAAAAACCCCTAAACAGCTCTGTTTTATATTTTAATTGAGGAACAGAACATTTTAAGTACTTTTATTGGGTGGCGCCTGCTGAATGACAGATGTCCATGGCGGAGTAATGCTGAGCACACTTTCATAAAACAGGGCAATTCCTTGCTTAAAACATTTACAATTAAAGGCTTGATTGAATAACAATGAATTCTGTGGATGGAGCTCATTTCTGCACTTGTTTGTGCACCTGAATCAGGCTGTGATCATTCAGTAGGCTGGATATGAGGTGCCGGTTGCTTTGTTCAATGACCAAATAGTGCTCACGGGCACAGCTGGAAATGTGCCTTTGATTTTTCACCGAGATAGAGATAAGGCACACTATGCTGCGCTGTTAGACTTGCTAACACCCTCATTTCAGCTGGGAGGCTGTTTTTTTTTTTAAAACTACTTGTTAGTAACTCTCCCAATTTGTAAAGAGCCAGAGATTTTAAAATGAACAGTAATCCTTAGCAGCTGAGAAGGGTCTTAACTAGTTTCTGCTTTATTTTTCTATCTATCTCCTGTGACCCCTATTACTGTGATACCCTAGAACACCACCTCTCTTCGTGCACTGATCCTCACAATAGCTGAAGGAAGTCAGGCTAGCACTAATATTGCTTTATCCAGCCGTACATGGGGAACTGAGGCACAGTGAGATCAGTGACTTGCCCAAACACGTTCTTCAAAAAAGGGTCCCAGTGCTCTAAACACACAACCAGTCTTTGGATGGTATTTAAAATTTTGCCTTGTGAATGTAGGAACAGGCTTAAAGAAAGCATAAAACAACCAATGGCAAACCAGATGACTGGGCACAAACCGCAAACTTTCACTCAAGCAACTAACGGACTCAAGTGAGACGGATTTCAATTTCCATCCCTACTGAATTGAAGAAGACCATGTCTAAACTGACATCAGCACAAATTTGTGATGGCACAGAAAATCCTAACAGGAAGCACCTCAACGTGGGAAAAACAGCCCCACTTTTCCTCAAAAAGATGAATCCACAAAGTAGATCTTGCTACAGCAGAAGGAACATGTGTCATGGGACCAGCAGAAGGCAAAATGTGTCATGGGAAAACCTTGCTGGATTCAAACCAGGATGAGAATGTGCAAATTGATGCAAAATTAAATGCAATTGAACAAGGTAACACATATACCAGCACTGAAGAAAATGCACAGCATACTCACAAAAAAGACGGAGTTTAAATCCAGGGGGCTCTGAGGGCATCTAAGCAGTCCCCAGTGATTACATTTTGGCAGGAATATGAAGGATTCCCAAAAAGGAGGCAGAAAAATGCTGCAGAAGTGACAAAGGGAGTAAATGAAGTACAAGGGCCAGTTACAGAACTAAATGGAAGATGTGCAACCCAGCCCTCTTATGTAAAGACAAAGCAGGTACTGAGTAACGATATAGTTTGTCTGCTACTAAAAATTCATCCTGTAGTTCACCTCTGGGACACCGTATTTTCTTCTCTTCCTGGCCTACCCTGCTGGCAGTGATTTTCAGGAGTTGCTGGTTTGCAGATCCAAAGTAGCTGCATTTCAGTTCCAGGGGAAACAATACTCTAAAAAGCTTTATTTGCAAAATCTTTGCAGATGTGGGTATGTCCTCTGGTTGTAAGAAAAAGAAATGTAATTCAGAGGCTGGTACAAATATGTGAAAGGGTTCAATATTTAATTAAACATATCTTCCTTGTGGTTGAGTGATAGAGCTCTTCCATGCTGAACATCCTTGATTTTTGTTGCGCTATTCTCCATTTAAGTGACAACACAAAACCTTCTGCAGATCTTTCTAAGATGGGAGGAAACTTTTGCAAGTTTTCTGCTGAGTATGGCAATAAGTCTGGCAATAGGCTCAGCTGCTCGAACATCATGCCTTTCGTTCTTGATCAGAACTCACATTCACATCAAAGGAAACTTTAAGATTAAACTTTGGCTTGCTTTAATTTTTGATTTTTTCTGAGCTACAGAGAAAGATGTTCCTAAAATTCTTCAGCCTCACCTACCTTGGGAAAGGAAGGAAATGGTTCATGTAGTCTGGTGATTCCCCAGACCTCCCATGCAAACCAGAAAAGACAAATTAATGTTGGTATTTAATTAATATAGTGCCCCAAAATTCTCTAAGTTTCCATCACAAGCTCTCTAGGGTCTTTCTTTGCTAAAGTAGCGAGCCAGACACATTTTCACAGAAAATCATGGTGGGCCTGTCCAACAGCAGCCAGGAAAGCAAGTTGGCTGTTTAAAGCAACATGGGCCAGCTGTGCTTATGGTGGGATTATGGAGAACGACAGACAAAAGCAAAGAGGCAAGTACAGGCGATGCAAGGGAGACACAACCCTAGTCCTGAGTCAGGAAACTGTTTAGTGTCTGTCTGCCTTCCCCTGACTGCAAAACAGTCTGGAGATTTCCAAAAGTCTTATTCCATGTGGCCTAACTCAAGATAAAGACATCTGCTTTGCACGACTGAAGACCACAGTCTTTGTGGGGGTTACCAAGGCACCTGTGGGCATGAAACCAAAGTGGCAGAGAGGCGGAATGAAAGCAAAGCTACTCACTAAGAGCAGCAAGTGGCTCTGAATGCGCTGGGATGCTGTCTCTTGTAGCAATGGCTTAGGAAGGAGAGCAGAGGAATCAAAAGCATTAGGCCCAATCCTGCATCCCCTTTTCATCAAGGTGCTGACATCAGCTGGGCTTCTTGGGGACAGTCCCAGCGTTTGCCAGAATTGGGCCCCAAGCTGGCTCAGCTACCTTGACCGCGGTGGCATTAGCCCGCCTGCTGCCGACAGGAGAACATTTTGGGAGCGAGTAACTTTCTATTTTAAATGACAGATCTATCTCTCTGGATTGTTGGATCGCGCCAACACATCTCTCCAGCACCAGGAAACTACCAATGCCATTCCCAGCTGCTGGGGTGAGGACCCCACAGCCTTGCACCGCCTGCACAAAAGCACAGGCTGCCCCACTCCACCTGTCGAACCAAAGACAGATTTCCAGCTACATATAAACCCAGTACAGGGGGAAAAAAAATCATGTTTTGGGGCTGTAATTCTCTAAAGGAAACAGGTGGCCTGATCCTGCACTCACAGTCACGGCTGAGCTCAGCGCAAGCAAAGGAGTTAGCTGGAAACAAGCTGATGGAGGCGCTGAGGACCTGGCTCGCAGACCTGCCTTTCAAAGGGTCAAAACAATCTCACATAGGGCACAACTCTGTTAGTTTTGTTCTGATCTTTTTTTTTTTTTAAAAAAAGAAGGACAGCATTGGCTCTTTTCTGAAATGATATTTTGCTATGTGTGAGAAATGAGAACAGGCCAGTCTGAAGGGGAAGAGTGCAACGCATGGGCTACAAGCCTAAATAAATACCAATGTCTGAAGATGCCTGGCCCAATTTTGTTTTTACATATATGTAAAGTGACTTCTACCACCACAGAATTTTATTTCACAAACCTCTCCCTTTCATTGTTAACCATTCACAGCTGCTACACACTGAACAATAATGAATAATAATAAAAATATTCATTATTCATAATAAAAAATATATTTTTAGTAGAAAAGAGATAATTGGTGAGCAGGATGCATACTGCTCATAAAAGTTACCAGGCCTTTCTAAGTGTAAGTCTAGTCCCCACATGCCTTTTATTCAGCAGGATGTGTTCTTTCAGCCTTGGCGGCGGGCTGAAAGGTGTCCTCTGCCATCCTGACACAACAGCCTCGGCTGGGGCATTAGCATTCCCTGGAGGTGCCCCACTGAGTGCGATGTGGGTTTTCAAGAAGATGCAGCCAGGGTTTGAGTCAAAGCACAACAAAGTCGAAGTGAATCTTTCCAGGGAAGCTGGGATGTGAAATGCTCCTGGGTTTCTTTGACAACAACAAAATGAGTCCTTTTGCCGTATTCCCCAGGCATTCTCCTAGACGTCTACCAGTTACACCCTTCCTTCCCGCCTGCAATTAGCACTTACAGTGTTGCAAAGGGAGATGAGATTCGCTCTCCGCCATCCTCCTTCAGAAATCTCTCACACCTTCCCCACTGGGTGGGAACATGCGCTGTGGGTTAGGAAATATTCTAGTAGTGGAATTACATTTGCAGCCTTCCTACCCCCCACCTCCTCTTTTCTTCTATTAGACTGGTCCTCATCGTGGTATGTGAGCATGTGAACACAAAAGCCCAGAAAGAGCATTTGGTTCAGCAAAGCCCCAAATCTCCATGACTTTGTTCACTCCCCTGGAATTATATATGCACAAATAGGGCCCCTGTGGGGGGGCCCTATATAGTACCCTTGTACATATGCATAAACAGGGCATGTATTTCATGCAGGGTAACTGGAGCTGGTTAAGAGCCTGCAATTTTGGTGAAAGAGTGGGGTGAGGAGAGAAGTAGGAGTATATGACTGCTGACCTTAATTAGAGGAGATAAAAACGTTGAAACACGATTCCTGCAAAAACCAAGGAAGGCCCTTATCATCAAGTGTTTCCACATGGATGCCACTGAGAAGAGGTCAAGTGTTTTCTATATACTTTAAGTAAACAGCAGATTGTGAGTTCGCAGTCTGGACCGGATTTGAGTAGCCTCTGTATTCTGCAACATCATAATTGAGTCTTATGTACTTAAGATTTGATATCCACCAACATTATTACTTGAGATTTGCCAGCAAATACAGTGGCGATTAAGAGTTATAAAGTTTGCTAGTAAAGCTATGCCTAATGCCATATAGGGTTAACCTCTGGCTAGAATTGTCTTAGGCTCCCACTCTAACAGAGGAGCAACGACGGTTTCTTTTAGGAGTCACTGCTGTTGGTGGCTTTCTTTGATAAAGACGTCTCCCCATATCTTCATCGTCATGTAAAAAATGCTGATGACTTGCAAAATTAAATTTGCTAAATGAGAAATGGGTTATATGTCAGGAATAGAGTGCACCAAATAAGGTAGTTTACTTACATTCTACTGTGAAGTGTATCGAGCCAAGTTTAAATGTTAGGCATAAAATTCTTCTGTTCATCTTTGCACCTATCCAGGCTGAAGGTTAAGGAGACTGAATGTGGTGGGTTTGTATCAAAACCAGCTCAGTTTCCTTACCTGGAAGTGGGACAACAGTGAAATCAGAAATTACAGTCTTATTTCATATCTGCAGATTTAGCTTTAGCGTCATTGCCAGCTATTCTAGTATTAGCAGGTAAGCGCATTCATCACAGGTGCTACACATCTCTTCCATGTCCTTACTAGAGGTCTTGTTTACAGACAGGGAAACTGAGCCAAAGAGAAATGATCCAAGCCCACACAAACTAGTGGCAGACCATCCAGAGCCCCCAATTCGACACAGCATAATAACAACTTCTACAGCTATTACAAGCAGGAATAAAGGGCAGGAGTGCTCTTTGGGGCCTAACTGGAAACAGATGAGTCACTGGAAATCTTCTTGTCCCTTCAGTGGGCTTTTTGCGAGGACTGCAAATAGTCAGGGCCCAAATTATTTAGAGTGTATTGCTGGGAGGAGGGAATGAGGCATGAAACTTGGGAACCTCATTCCCAAAGACTCCTCTTGGAAGCCAAGCCGTAAAGCTTTACATACACCTGAAGCAAAAATCCCTCTTTCCCTGTCTGCATCTGCCTGTGAAAAGGAAAAAGAAAGGGCAGCTTATTTATGAATGCTTTTTTGCTAGAACTGTGGATTTCAAAACTCTGTCCTTGATTAAAGTGGGGAATGCAATTGCACAGGCCATTAATTATTACTGATAAACCAAAGAAGTGATGGAGTCAAATAAAAATATCCTGCCACTATGATCAGATTCTGGAAAAAAGAAAGACCCAGGAGCCTCCAGCCCATTAGCATTTCCCTTTTTTTGTGAAATACGTGTCTGAGTTGCTAGGTCTCCAGACCTTGCGTGTACTTAGAGTATGTGATGTCTATAGGTACAGATCAAGAGAGATGAACTTTATCTACACAGACGGCAAAAAGCAGCTTACAGTTCCTTTAACATGTGACCAGTCCCAATTATGGCTTCCTCCACATGACATCAGTATGCGATGGAGAATCTCACTTTTTTTTTCTTGCCAGAGGCAAATGAATATATTATCCAGCAGTGAGGCGTGGGGCAAGCGGATGCGTAACTCTGGGGTGATTTGGATTCCACGCTCGCGCGGGGGTGTTAGCCAACCTCAGAAGTCATTTTCACTGATGCTGACACATAAGGCATCCCTCAGAGACCTGTCTATCAAACTGCAACATGCTATGCAGAAAAATTAGATTACTCATGCTACAATAAAGGGAAGATGATGATGAAAAAAGAAGGACTTCAAAATATAACAGCTATTTATGAAATGAATAAAAATCCTAACAATGGGAAAGTATTCTAGAGACTTTTTATTTATTTATTTTAGCTCTTGCAAACCATTTCAAGGAGAGCTAGTTGGAAAGGCCCTATTAATTCAGACACTGCCTCTGGAAAAACCACCACTTCATCATGATTGTCATATTACTGTACTTGTGAAATATCATCTTAAATACTCATTATGATTTTGCTGCTGGTCTTGCTGCAGTCAGCACCAGGGTTTCCTTTAGCTTTTGTAAGTGCAGGATCAGGCCCTCTCCCTCTCTCTCTCTGAATTGCAAATGGATTGTTCACGTGTCAGCTCGCTAACTAGGCAAAGTTCACCGTGCTCAGTTCAAAGCAGGCAAGACGAAGCTCAGGGCATTCCACTCACAGTATTTGCAGAGTTCCTCGGGTCTACAAAAGTGTTAAAGTGGTTTAATACAAAATCCATAAGACAAACATTATGCAGCTATGTGTGAACCCCTGTCCAATAAAATCTATTTCTTTGGGAAAAAAATACGAAGTAGTAAAACATACTTAGCAAAGAAAAGAAAAGGCTATGTGAAGCTTAGTAAAATCCTATAAAATAGAATGGCGAACAGCTTCAGGAAGGGAGATTTAAAATAAATCTGCAGAAGAACATATGTGCACGTGCACACACACACACACACACACAGTCTTTAGCTGGAAATGGATCTGGACAAGTGCCGAGGTTAGAACATCTCAGACAGCACTGTGAGACTGGTTTTACAATATCAGATAATGGAAAGGTTTGGCTGAATGGCTGAATGCTGGCTTTTCTTCTCTAGTAATAACAGACCTATGCTGGGGTTTCTCTGGTATTTGCTCCTTGAGTTACTCCCCAGGAATGCTATTTGGGAAAGCTAATTGAGATTTTTAACTCCACCTTCCCCAAATCATCTATTAGCCATACTACTCTCAGCTGCAAATTCTGTTTTGCTTATTGTTACCATTTTTGAAGGAGTCAGTTGTTCTATGTTGATTTGATTTATGAAGCAGTTCCAGCCATTTCCCATGGGGTTTCCTTTCCCATCTTGATTCTCTCTTCCAAATATTTCTTCCCAGAGATAAGTTTTGGTTCCTATCCAAACGGGAAGAGGAGTACCATTAAGCTCTTCTGTGGTCCTGCACCTTGTGTAGCTTCAGTGGAGCTAGTGGCCTGCTGTCCAGAGCAAAGAACAGACGTATGGTAAGTGTGGCTTTCCCTGCTCATTCTCTGAGTGTGTGACACTGTCATGCCCAGTGGTGTGTATCAACTGGACTGCATGCTTTAAGCCTGCCTAGTAGTTTTGGAGGTTTTTTTTTTTTTTGGCTTTGGCTGCTTAATAGAGACGTGCGATTTCAACATGACCACACATAGTGTAAGTATGCAGAATTATAGGTCACTTTAAAATTGTCAGGAGCAAATATGATCAGATCTGGTTCTTGATCTCATTACTGTCTAAAAGATTTGGCTGGCATTTTTAAATGCCATGATTTATGTTCTTCACCTTAACACGGCCCTTGGTAGTGTAAACCCAGTAACTCTATTATTCTCCAGGGCAACTTCTAAGAATCTGATTGGAGAATTTTCACAACACTGTGTCTATAAGAAAATATTAACATGGATTAAGACAAGTTGATAGATATTAAACCAGGCTACAGAATGAGAACCAGTGAGAATAAATCAAATAACTTTGCCTAACTACAGAAAGTATTTGTAAAGCCCTGTAAGGTTTCCATTTCCTAAAGCCACCTGCCATCTCAAATGTCCCTAATCAGTCACAGATGCTGAATACCAACCTGCTAACCCTATGGCTTTGAGAGAAAATATTGCACTTTGTAAACTCATTCTTGGGTATTTCCTTAATTTTTCTTAAACTAAACTTTCATCCCTTATTTTCCACTTAAATGTAATGAGTTATATCAACTCTGACATTTCGCCCTGCTTACCCTTGCAGTTCTGTTTAGCTGCTTCCCTACCTACTTCTTAAAAAGTTTGAAGACCTCAGCTTCATTTTTTTTTTTAAAACATTAGGGTACTTTTTTTTACTCCACATCTCACAATCCCCTTCCTGACACTGAAGAAGCCAACAAAATGCAGAGTTTAGTCTTTTTCTGTAATCAATTACCAATGGAAAAGTGCATGTTTTTCTGTTCTTAACTGACGTTTATCTCCATGATGAAGATATATCAAGCACTGAGCTTTTCTGAAGTACTTTAGAAACAAGAAAAGTATCAAAAATAAAATAAAAAGTCCACTTCTTAAGAAATAAGAGACATTTTAGGAGCTTCATCCAGCACCCACTGGAATAAAAAGAAAGAAGTTCACAGATTAGGGAAGGTACCAAAACAGGCTGTGCTGCCAAAGACCGTTAGGTGCTGTTAGGATATATTGGTATTCAAGCACAACAGTGGGTTTGGCTTTGCACTGGAAGGAGGCTTTATTCCACTTTAGCTTGTGAAGACAGACTGGGAGTGAGAGTTGTAATGGAGGTAGGAAGCAGACTGGATTTTATTAGTCTTCTATCATCTTTAAGAGATCCCTAACCAGATCAGGTTTCAACCTCTCCCTCCACTCTTGTGTCAACCTTTGGTTCTGTTTTTGCTGGAGGATAAGTTTCATTATATTAATAAGCAGCACAAGTGGTTCCAATTGTGGAAGAACCACTCTGAGCTGTCAGAAATGATCAGAGGAGAAGTTTCAACATTTCCATGATCGTGGCCTCTTCTTCTGGCGCCTCAACTCAGCACTTCCCTAGTGCACTTCACACTTTTCAGCAACCATGACAATAATAAAAGGTACATTTACATTTCAGTGAGTGTAGATTATTTTAAGGAACTTTATTCTCTAATCATAGTAGTACATCAATCCTCATAAACTGGATGCTAATGGGAATAATTGGGCTAACATCCAACCTACTGGCTGGAAGACTAGATCTAGGCATGGACTTACATGAAACTATACATCTTCAATCTTCTACTGCAGTGAAATTTCAAACACAAACATCTGTAATTATGCCACTGTATCAATGAGTTTGCATTTCTTATTACTAATACAGAGGTGATGAGAAAAACTCACAAAAAAAACCCCCAAAAAACAAAAAAACAAAAGCTGAGACTGTTTGATCCATATCTTAGAGTAATCCCTTGTTGCTTTCCTGCAATAATACTCAGCATTTGTCTCCCTCACAGCATTCATCTCAAGGAAAGCAGTTTAGGTAGACAGAGTAATTAAAGAAACCCTATGAGGGTAGAAATATTACCAGATTAATTTTGCAGGTAGGAAAGGGAAGCACAAAAAGTATTAAATTCATCTGAGCTCAACAAACTGGCCAGGAGAGAGGAGACAGTCTGACTCACAACCCTGTGCTCTAACCACTAAGGCCATGCAGTCCTTGGGTTAACAGAAAGACAGGCACGCATGGAACAGGCAGATGGCAGTCCTCATGGTGTGCTTGCTGAAGCTGCTTGGACTCTGTGCAGGAGCACAAGTCCACCAGCGTCCCCCAGGCTGCAGGACTGAGTTCACAGATCTACCACAAAATGACTGAGAATCACACTTCTCCTCAACAGGTTCCCCCACTGTCCTGGGAGGAACTGAGTGAAGTTTAGTTTTCAAACTAGACTCACCTGGGACTAGTCACTGAAATGTCATCCATAAGATGGAACAAAAAAAGAGGGGAGAAATGTAAAAGGGAATCTTTGTAGCCTGGACTACCTGACTCTCCCACAGTAGGAGACACAGGAATATCGTTTCATGTCATGGAGATGTAGTTAAAATGCAGACTGCATATCCTTGTTCTCAGAATTTAAGAGGTGTGGTTTATGCATGTGGACAAGCCATCGTTCCTCCCTTTGATCTATCACTTGATGTAGAGAAAGGCTTTTATGTGTTAGTCCCATATAGTGGATAATTTAGTCTGAAACCATTATGAAAAGTATTACACTTTGGGTACATATGCTTCAATTATTCTTGAAAGTACATGGAAATATTTTATGACACTCACATATATTTCAAGTTAAAAAAAAAATCAAACCAAAACCAGAATTTTTGTTTACCATCCAAACAAATATGTTCTCCTGAGGCAAGCTTACATGTATTTTTAAAGAATTCTGCCATTTTATGAAATATATTTTAAGGTAGAATGTAACCAGTATCTTTGAATGTTAAATAGGAAAAATGTTGAAGTCATCATTCATTAAAACTACTAGTGACACATATTGCTCTTTAGCTGCATATGTTTATTCTGTTAAGGAGTTTTATTCATAAACACAGAAAGTAATAAATACAGATTTAAATTCTCCTTGTTGAAGTGCACTTATAGCTGAACTTTCAAATTAATCCTACCACCCTTTTACAAACAGAATTGGCCAGAGGGAGACCTGACAGAGTTACCCATAAAACCATGAGCTGTTGATATGACATGAGACACACTGCTGATGAGAAGGAGGAGTATCCCACTTCTCCCACAGGAATAGTTTGTATTAGGAAGGCATTTTAAGAAGGCTTTTTTTTTTTTTTTTTTTTTTTTTTGAGG
>VXAL01014010.1:113405-123802 GCA_013399475.1 Chauna torquata
TTTTTTTTTTTTGCAGGAGGACAATCCCCTTGTTTGTTGTCTTCCCCAAAGGTGCTCCAAAGGACAGATATAGGAAATGGTGACAGCTGGACACCAGTCAGACACTAATGCTGAAAGTAGTGTCACTGATGTCCTCATGCAGGTCACTGTACCTTAGTGCCTCAGTTTCCCTATTGCTAAATCAAGCATCTTAGAACAGAATCATAGAATCATTTAGATTGGTAAAGACCTCTAAGATCATCTAGTCCAACCGTTAACCTAGAACTGCCAAGTCTACCACTAAACCATGTCCCTAAGCACCACACGTCTTTTGCATATCTCCAGGGATGGTGACTCAACCACTTCCCTGGGCAGCCTGTTCCAATGCTTCAGAACCCTTTCAGTGAAGAAGTTTTTCCTAATATCCAATCTAAACGTCCCCTGGAGTAACTTGAGGCCATTTCGTCTTGTCTTATCGCTTGTTGCTTGGGCAAAGAGACTGACCCCCACCTCACTACAGCCTCCTTTAAGGTAGTTGTATGAAGCGATAAGGTCTCCCCTCAGCCTCCTTTTCTCCAGGCTGAATAACCCCAGCTCCCTCAGCTGCTCCTCATAAGACTTGCTCTCAGACCCTTCACCAGCTTCATTGCCCTTCCTTGGACACGCTCCAGCACCTCGATGTCCTTCTTGTAGTGAGGGGCCCAAAACTAAACACAGTATTCAAGGTGCTGCCTTGCCAGAGAGAAATACAGGGGCAAAATACAGGGGGAATATCTTCATATCAGATACTGGTTTTTCAACCAGGAAACTTATCTTAGCATTTAATTTGATATCTGTTTTCTTCTACTGAATAAAAGGATGGCTGTGGCCCTCAAATAGTTAAAAGAAAGGATCAACCCCATTTCATGTCAGACAAAGCGTTAGCGGGTGATATTACCCAGTAACACCTATGAACTGATCCTCTACATGTGAGGCTGTTGGCATTGCTAATTCAAATAGTTCAACTACAGGGAAAAAAGGTGTTTAGCTTGGAGGTATTCTGAGCTTCACAGACAGCAGGGCACACTCTAAAGAGATGTCCTGCTGGTCATTTCATCCCTGCTCTCATGACTGTGTAGTCCACATTGTGCCACTCACCTTCCGCAATAGGTCTTCCGCGGGAGGTGGGAGCCTGGTACCTTCATGGCTGTGACCAGTGACTCCCTGAGCTCTGTGGGTAGAAACCGTGTCCACAGATCCTGCCTTCCAAACCCTGAGCCCCTGGAGGGGACTGGAAGAGCTGAATGGGTCCATCTGCACTAGCCACCCTCACCTACCTTAAAGCCAAAAACCACACGAGGAGCAGTTGGTTACACAGCATGGTTCAGTGCAAGCTATTAGTCCCCAGAGTTTCCTGAGGCCTGACTTTATTCGGTGCACTGCACTGCACAAACCCTTTCCCACACGACATCTGAACTGAGCCTCATCAGCTGTGCCCAGGCTCTGATCACTGACCCAGCCTTTACTGCAACCCATCTGCTGAACTAACCCAAGATGAAAGGCGTCAAATGACAGGATACAGAGTGCTGAGAGCTGGCAGCAGAGGTTTCTTCTGCAGACATCTTGCTGGTTGTTTTAAGGTCTTCTGCCTCTAAGTGGCACCACGCTGAGTGATTGAACACTTGCTAGAATCTGTTCTACCTTTTATTGTAATGATTTCTTACAGAGCTCCCAGTTTCCAAACTCTGAACTTTCTCGAGTACTGCCTGGATGTCACAGCCCTTTCTTCAGAAACACCAGAGCCTTCTGGAGTGATGGTCCCAGTACTACAAAATCCCTTTGGAAAGCCTATGACTTTTATACCATCACTGGGAAAGAGTGAAGCTTAGTTTTTAGAGAAGGCTGTCACATCCCCAGGATCTGTAATGAGAGGTATTCAAAATACAGCCAGGCAAAGCTTTCTCTGGTGTAAACTGCCAGAGGGTTACACTGAATCATACTCATGCATGATTTGGTTTATGGATTTGTATTTGCCTAAAATAATTAGGCTCGAATTGTCTTATATGCAACTTCTGCTCAGAGAGCAGGAAACAGTTTGGGAGGGGGACAGAGGGTGTCCCAGAATGGATGGGTCCAATCTATGTACACAGACACAGACACACACTTATTCTGAAAGTGTTGAAACTGCTTAAGAAAACTGTACTCCTCAAACTAGCCATCCAGTACAAGAAATGTTGTACTTCTTAAAACAGAAGGAAGTAATCTCCTCTCAGTGCCATAATGGGCTGGCTCATAATGCTCTAACATTCAGATATTCAACCATCTACTATGAAATTTGACTTTGCTTTAGTATTAAACATCATCACACATTTTGCAGAGTTCAGGCCTGTTTGCTCTACTTTAAAATACAGTAAGATATTCCTGTCCCTACCTAATAAAACAAAATCCACACCCCAAACTCTTACAGCTCAAAACAAGAAACCAGCTATGTAGCTTAGGAAAATTACTGATACTTTAAGAGGGCTAGAGAAATGTACACCAAAAGGAAAGTTTTTTCTGTACTTGAGGGAAGGCTGTCAGGATAGTAATATAGTACAGTGAGTAGTGAATAGTGGGAGATTTATGTGCCAATTCCGTGTATGATTTATTTAGATGAATCGTTTTTTATCAATATGTAAAAATCCAATAAATATAACTCCCTATACAAAGGGTTGCTCCAGTCCCAATGTTTCAGTGGACAGTTTTGGCAGAAAGTCAGGATGTGCATTAAAAACACACTTTTTGAGAAGTCTAATAAATAAAAGCTCTGAAATATGGTTTCCTACTGAGAAAGGCATTTTAAATCATTTTGATAAAGAACCTAAATTAGGCCTTAAAAGGAGGGGGAAGCTAGGTCCCTGTAACTAATTATTTATAGGTATTTTGAATATAAAAGTCCAAGAAAGCTGGCCTCCATCCCCCATTCTTTGCCACAATAAAGGAGAAAGAAAAAGCCATCACCCTTCCCCCACCACAACCAAATTTAAAGTCTGAAGTGTTAGAAAGGGGAGGAGGAAAACAGAATTAAAATGGGGAACAGGGACCTGAAGAAAACAAGGAGCTTCAGAAGTCCTGAAAAAAAACTGCACATTTTCTACCAAAATAAATGATACCAGTTGGGGACAGGCCTTCAGTTCTCCTCTACATTACTCAAGAGAAGTGGGCTGTTACTCACTAGTCCCCTGAAGAGGGAACATACTGATATTTGTTAAGCACCAGAGGGAATGTTTTTAGAAGCAAATAAACATCTGAATAGCCCTACTCTTTCTGAAAGTCAAAGCAATTTACAGATTGCACAGAAGTTGAAACTGCTGGGGACTCAGGCTTCTAAGTCACTTAGGTGTTCCTGAATATGTTAGCCCGAAGGCATAGCTGACATTTTGCGTGTGTACGGCTACTCACGGGCCTTGCTTTAGAGGATTCACAGTTTGGGGACCTGATATCCCTTACAGCAGAACCAGTGGGGTTGAAGGAGGGCTGATGTGTTGATGCAGGAGGGTCTGTGGCTCCGCAGCATAACTGGCAGCACTGTTCTGGGTCTCAAGCCAAGCCCAGTGACTCAGGTCCAGTTCACAAGGCATGAGGTTCTGCGTGGGAAGGCTGAGGAAAGAGAGTAATGCGCGAAAGCACAGTGTATGAGATTTCTGCTATGGTGCTTGTGCCTATCAGGACTCCTACCGAGGTTACTGAGATTAATCTAACAGAAATCTAGAATTTCCCTCCCTGTTCTCAGCAGATTGCTTCACCTTGTACTCCCTTCTGCTGCCAAGCATGGTTGTCTCTCAAGTGCTTCCCTCTGAGTTCAGCTTCATCCCTCTCCTTAAATCTGACCTTTGCACCTTTTTCTGTGGAGGGCTCAGTAAGGTATACTACAGCAAGGGCCATCACTGCACTTGCTGAAGCAGGAGGTTGCTAACAGGTGGCACTTAGTGCTAAAGATGGAAAATACAGGCCGTAGAAAATTAAAAGAGAGGCACTTAAGAGCTGGAGTTCAACAGAGTGGGTTTTCACCTACCTTTGGCCTGGCTGTGTGGCCATAACTTCATGGGACACAAGAGCACCCCTTTGTTGATCAGGGCCAGTCACAAGCCAAAGTCTTTCAGTGTCCTCCAAGACTCTGTTGCAAGCGTGCAAGGCTGTCTAGACTTACAGACCTCCCAACAGCTTGCAGTCCTGATGTGTGCACCACCAGAACTTGCAGACATGCCCTCTAAGGTCAGAAATTGCAGAAGAGCTCAGCCACACAGCACTAGTGCCCAGTTTTTAGCTCCAAAGCTGACACAGAAATATGCGGCCAGGTTTTCAAAAGAACTCAACAGCTTGAGGGCTTTGTTGAACGTCTGCCTGCAAACACATCAGTAGGAACTGCAGGATTCAGTTCTGAAAATCTGGTCTGGGCTAGGAGTAATAAGAAAAACTGGCAAAGAGCTCCTCTGAAAATATCCTAAATGACCAAATGAGAAATAGCAACAGACAGGGTGACTGCACAAAAAGAGAAGTTGCTAGCTGCCAATTAAAGACAACAAGATTTTGTCCCCAGTTCACAGTAGGCTTCAGATCTCACCAAAACCACCAAAAATAAAAGCTCCTAGACAGTCTGAAAGTCCAAGAAATAAGAAAAAGTGGAAATTTGTCTTTAAATTGAAACTTAAGCATTAAAAAAATTACAAAAGTGTTCATTTGTGTCATGAAAACTTAAACTCGGGCTTCTGATATTTTAAACTTAATAACCAAAAACATCAGCCATAATGATTTCCCCATCCAACTCAGCATTAATATTCAGACAAATGTCAGGGGCTGTCACTTCCTGTATCAGGGCAATTCACATTCGTTTGCATCCAAAACACCTAAGGGTGTTGTGCTTCTGATAAACTAGCTGTAATTTTTAAGCTGAAATGAAAGAAAGGAAAGAGGTAGAAGACGACGCCTGAGTGTCTTTTGAAAAACATCAAAATGTATTTTCTTTTAAATCCCTGAAAAAGGATCTGATTATTTAGGGATCCTTTCCTCTTCACTTCATTATCATTATGTCGTCAGTGCTGGGTTACCTAATTACTCAGCTAGAGCTGGAAACTTCATTTTCATGTAATAAGGTGTAAGAGGACTAGCCTGTCTAGCTTAGTAGTTAGTACTTAAAGAACAGCTGTAAAGAGCAGAGTCAGGATGACTGCAGCACAAGAGGAAATCCTCAGTAGAATTCAAGTGCTTTACGTCTGTCATAAACATACTTCCAGATCAAATTAAAGGAATTTCTTTTAACTGTATTCACAGTCTCCAAATACTCGACACAACAAGCTGCCTGAGATCTTAGTCATTCTAAGAAATGAATCATATTCCCCTTGTCATCTGGCTGTTCTCTGCTGACTGCTAATTCATTGTGTATTGATTTTAAGACTCTGTTAACACATTATATTTTTGTGTTACGCCAGGAAAGCTTTTCTTGCTGAAAAATCACGTCCCATCCTCATTCCCCACAATATTCAGATTTGTTCCTTCCCATTTATTTAGAATGATTGATCAACACGATTTAATCAGCTTTAAATGGTTCAGTGAATTGTTCCACACTGTTGTACCACCTACATTTTTTCCATCAGTATTTAATACTACAACATGAATTCTGCATATTAGACTCGTGCTTGGCTATTAATGCAAAAATTCAGAAGACCAAATAATTGCCGGGGTACAAGACCCTGGGGTCTTGTAGAAATGTATTACTACAGAGATTTTGGAAATCAACTGCTCAGAGAAATAACTTGTTATCTAAAAGGAAGAATTTAAAACAAAGATCACTGAAATTATATGAATATTTTTCATCACTGATTTAAAACAGGTCAAGATTTTAAAACACTCCTGTAAAAATTTGTGCTATTACAGCTGGTGATTAAAATTTATAATGAATTAGATAATAAACATTTTGTTTGCTTCTTCTAAAATGTCATTAGTGGTGCGCTCTCTCATTGGACTATTACAAAACTGCTGTTGGCAAAAATCTAAGTACAAAATACAAAGGCTTCATGTTTCAGATGCTTATAAAACTTAATTCCCCTGAATAACAATATTAATTTGGGTCTACTTGTATGCTTAAAGATTGTACATAAATATTTTTAGCATGTAGTTAAACTACAACTTTGCTTTTATTAAAATGTTTCTGGCAGGCATAAGATCTTTGTCACTTCAAAATAAAATAGTTTTGGTTAAACAGAAGTTATTTAAACATTCAACAGATTTTCAATTCTTTGCAAAAGTTTCAATTCTTGCCAAATTTTTCAAAAACAGGGACCAAAAGTATTTAGTTTCATAAAAACGGGTATAGAAATGTATTTTTTTACTCTATTCATACTCTGATGGATTATTCTGCAAAAAGTATTTCAGTGTTTTTTTGACTTGCAGACATTCAATATATCACGTGTTTATTGTGCACGCAACTTATCAGTTTTGTGTCAGAGATACACTTTTCTTGGAGGAAATGCATTCATAAAACTTACCTTTTAAACATAGATGAACATCTTAAATACACAGTTTTAAAGCAGCAAAAAATTCGAAGTGGGAGCTGAAACTATTGATCAGCAAATTACTGAAACAAGTACAAAACTAAGACTAAAAGAACCACAGAAAGGATAAAGTCACTAGCAAGCAAATAAAATAGTAATTTAAATTTAAATGTACAATTATTATAAACAGTCTATGTTTATATATTAGCATTATAAACAGTGTATGTATATATATTAGCATTAAGATTAGTCATGTTTCAAAAACTCATATGTTATATATACTTAACCCATTCTGGTGTGGAAGAAATGACATAAGAATGTAAAAGTAGAACTTGTTATGTGTGGTACGTGACATCTGAAAGGCAGGTTTGAGTCCAGGTACGACTAAATGTGAAATATGGCTGTGACCTAAATGAAGCTGTACCAGAGCCCTCACAGAATTCCAGGTTTGGGGAGATTCTTTTCTCATATCATGGGAGCCTACACACTGGATGCAAAATCTGTTTGCATAGTATACATGAAGTATATAAAAGAAAAAAAACAGCATTCATAATTTACAATTAATATGTAAAATCAAGAAATATCCAACATGAAAACGGAGGAAGCTGAGAAAATAAATGTAGCTACATAACCTGTCCAATTTGGTTTTACCTGGTAATGTAAATGGTAACACAAACCTGCAATTAAGAGTAGTTTATTCAATAATTTTGGCTGAGAAATATTCCGGTGGGTAAGCCACCCTTACCATTTAGCTGTAGTTTAATGAACATTTTGTATCTGAGATGTGGGTAGAGTGGAGGATTAAATTAGAGGATCACTTCACTGCTAAGACTAACACTTCAGTCACTGTAAGGTTTTGTCCATTCAACACACCTTACAAATAACAGACCGAATTCTGCTTCCAATTACTGGGGTGCAGCTTTGACTGAAGTCAACAGATGTTGCTCCTCAGTAACTGTTAGCAGGACTGGATACTGAATAAAAGGCTGGGAGAAAAATTCTCTGATGAGAACATTTCTGATGGAAAACTGATTTTTCAAATAAAGGAAAGTTTTGTGAAAAGTGTTTCACAGAAAAAATATATTTTTATCAATCACTGTTCTGCTGAAATCTTGAAACGCTTAGTTTTCATTGCTTTTTTAATGACAGGTCAGAATTTTTTGGAGGAAATAAGTCTAATCATTTGACAGGCTGCTGGAACAAAACTATCTATGGAGTGAAAAGACAAAGTCAGACTGAGAGAGAAAAGAGAGGGAGATAAGGAAGGGAAATGAGAAGAGGGAAAGCTGGCATCCTCCAGAAAGCTCATTACAAATTCTCAGTTCAACATTTTAATCCCTTAGAAAGAGGGATCAGATGTAGATAGGTACATGGTTTTCAGCACAGCAATATGCGAGTGAAGCGTGATCTGGGCATTCGCTGGTGGCGGGTTTGTTACGCGGTCACCAAACAGCGGCTGACAGCAACTCACTACAGTAATATTTCAGTACTTGTTCACTGGACAAAGCACAAGAATAGGGCTCCAAAAAGGGAAGGAAATTAAGCCTCCATAAATTTAGCAATTTCCCGGGGTGTAAATCCAATCAGGGGTTTCAGGAAGCAGAACGTGTGAAATAAGACAGGTGCCTGTACCTGACCAAAACAGTCTGGAAGTGTTTAGTGCATACCGCAAGTGTTCGTAGCACACTTCAGGGAGCTGCTCGGCGAGAAGCAGGTACCACGAGAGGAAAAAAGAGAAAAAGCAACTGCTTCGGTCACCACACTACTGAACCTCCTTGAAGGTCAGCTTGGTGCTCTGGGCCATAAAGCAGAAATGTGAGTCCGACTATAAACTTCACTTTCATGGGAAGTCCTGAGAGTCCCATGAAGTCAATAGGACTATTTTGAGGACCAAGAATCACTTCCATCAAATAAAAATTTCAGGGTTAGGCCATAAAGCATACAAAATATATTGTATCATGAAATGTGAGTCAACGCTGCAATGATACAGACATTACTCATGTGTATGCTAGACATCTCTGCCGTACGAACAAACCTAATTTTCTATTCTTGGGAAAGATTATTGAAAACAGAACTCCTGCGGCGGGTAGTCAGGGCTGGGCTTTGACAGCTCAGTTCCTTTCCACATAAGAGATCTGCAAAGTTATTTGGGGTAGGTGCTGCTCCTCTGTGGCCAGGCTCCCACGTGGACTCACGCTTGATTGGCGTGTAATGGTGTGATACACTTTGGCCATTGCAGATGCTGAGTGAGGAGGCCAAGTGCTCATGACCATTCTGGTAGATATGGGGAAGACGTGACAGAGCCCTAGGGCTCCTGGTGTGCTGGGAAATGGTACTTTTAGAGCTCTACTAGCTAAGGCTGGATGGTGAATCAAGAGTGTTATCTGGACAACTCCTTTTTATTAGCTGCATATGGAGATTTCTGGGAGAAAGGAACATTTTTCTTAACTTCTATTCCTCTCGTATCCAAAAGCCTCAGAGAATAGGGCCCTGATTTTTTTAGGCATTGTGAAGTATGTGTAAAATCTGAGTTGCCATTGCACAAACCTTGCCTGCTATTTTAAGGCTGGCTACTGAAGCAAGCGTGGGTTAGACAGACTGCAAAAGAGGGGGAGGAAGGGAAGGAAAAAGGCTGAATAGCAGTAGGAAACATGGCTAGAAAGGACTAACTATTTGCACAACTGATGGTTCTGAGCTGTTAGATTATGCTGACAGTATATTAATCATATGTTACAGCCATATGCACACATACTGATAAATTTATATTTGTCTGCCTGTAAATGAACGGTAGATGTAAATTATGTAAAATATTGACAATTTTACATCATGTTAATAGGATAAATATTTTAAATATTTTAAATGTAAAAATATTTTTGCATTACAGCATCAGATGAAATTACAAAAATATGTATGTGTGAGATGAGCTTATGGCCTATACCAGCTCCAAAGATTAGGCTTGAAATCCCAGATTGTCCACAGACTCAGGAACTTAGCAAACGCTTCCAAAAGCATCCCAATGAATTAAGAGGATAGTTTGTATGACCTGGATTTTGAAAGTCACTTAGGTTGCTACACAATTTACTTGCTCTTGAAAGACTTTCTCTTGGCCACTCTTGCTTGAAGCATCTAAATCTGCTGCCCAGATCTCTTTATTTATACTGAATTTAAGATCCTTGCTTTTGCCTTGTTTGTTTTAGATGCTGGCTGCCCGCCATCAGGAGCGTATCTCCCACTAACCCACCCAGTCTGTGGCCATATATGAAAATCCTAAGTGCTTTTCCCTATTCCAAATAATTATAAATAGATGACGCCATGTGCGTAATTTCTTGGCTTCCACTCCCATTTCAGTTTATAACTCTCAGTGAACTTGAGGAGGCTAAGTAATACAAAGGATTAGAGTCGATCTATGCCACTTCTTTGTCCCCTGTACTTTTTACAGTGATCTGAGCTCCCCATGTTTATGGAAGCAGCATGGAAGCATCTCAGGGCACTGGTTTGCCTGCTCTGTGTTACAGAGAGGATGGAAGAACAGGTATTTCCCTGGACTCTGCTGCCAGACTGACCTGTGGCTGCAGGACCTCTATGCACCCACTGGATGAACCTCAGCCCAGGCCAAGACTTACACGGTGCGCAGGGCTGTGGCTGTCACTGTGCACAGAGGGTAACTTTCACTCAGACAGAATTAAGCATCAAGAGCTGAGCTCATTCTTTGCTTCATCCCTCTTCTGCTACAGGGAGATCTTTGTTATGAAGCTTGGGGAAAAGGAGCAGTTAAAAAAATAACAACTTGAAACCCCAGATTTTTTGGAGTATGTGTATGTTGTGATTGCCTTGCTCTGGGACTATCTTCTAGACTCTTAAAATATTCTTGTCTCTTTTTTCCATTAGTTTCCCTTTTTTTTTTTTTTT
>VXAL01014010.1:134285-161598 GCA_013399475.1 Chauna torquata
TATGCAAGACTGTTTTAAATTTTTTTTTTTTAATATTACAGGTTCATCTCCTATGAAGTTACATTACTACATAAATGATCTTTCGAGAACTGATTTTACATGTGAAAACTGCCACAGCACAGAATGCTCAGAGAAGCCAGGAGCATGCATGCTAAACCTGTGTACTGACATGTTTGAATTTTTTTGTTTATGGCTCCTTAGCAAAAATAGCTACTATTTACAGTGAAATAAATCGCCTGCCTTTAATGTTCATTTTCCCAAAGCATCTGCTGAAAAGCTTTCGTCCATGTGCTGCACCTGCTAAAATCAGATTAAAGAAAATCCAAAGCTGTTTTCTAAAGGGTCCATGTCTGGGGGGAGGGTGAGGAATTCAAAAAGGAACCACAATCAGGAAGACTTTTTAAAAACTATTTTGTGGTTTTAAAATGGGAAACTGAAAAGGTAATTCTCTCTCTCTCTCCTTTTTCTTTTTTTTTTAAATGAAGCAAGTAACTAAAATAAGACCAAGATAAAAGCCAGCAATAAAAATCAAGTTAAAAGCTCTCCCTTGGCTAAGGTTTAATTCAAAATATAAGAAAGTTTGTAATCAAAACTGTCACTATACCCAGCAATCCTCCAGTTCCATGGAGTATTTTGCTAAGGATAGATGTTTGCACTCTACTAATTTTTTGGAGTAGAAATGTATCACCTTAGTTCAAAGAACAGGTGTTTTAAGGATGTTATTGGATAAATCATGAATTATGATACTAATTGGTTTACTGATTATTTATTTGATGCTTGAATATTTGGGAACAAATGCTTGGCTCTCAGTATTTGTGCTGATCGAAGGGTAGACTTGAAGGGAAATAAAACCCTGATGGACAGAATGTTTGTTTGGGTAATTGCTAACAAAGCCAGCTGTGATGCACCTAAAAAGGACAGATCAGGTATCATTTCTGCTTTAAATACATCTGCTTTCAATATTTGTGGTCATTTCAGGTCTTTGTGCAAAGTTATTTAATGCTGCCTTTCGCTGTGTAACACCAATGTATTCTGTGATACCGGAGTTCTGCCCGTTCAAAGGAGATGGCCCTATGGAGCATCTTTTTCATGTCATGGCTTTTGCTGGAGGCTTTTGTTTAAAGCATGCTTCCAGCACACAGTCCTGTCCTTCCCACTCTCTCTCCTGCTCGTGTGTGTGATGTAGCAAAGTCATTTGCAATATAAATTACAAAATCAACTGTTGAATTTACAAATTTAATATGCATAAAGATATTGCATAATATTACTACCTTCCCCAGCCTAATATAGGTAAATATGTCTGAAATTTGTGTTGGTGGAAGAGTGGATATTTATATACTGTAGGTATTAATCACAGTTGGGCTAATTCAAAGTTTCGGTTATTAATTCCCTTATAGTTTCACTGCCATCAGGATTAACTGCAACCACCTACAAGCACAATCATTTGGTAATATTCTTAATTACATTGAGGAGACATTCTTCTTACAGTTAAAGCTGTGCTTTAACAAGCACCTTGTAGTCTCTTTTGTTTATTCAAAATAAATATTAGCCCAGGAAAAAAAAAAAAAAAAAAAAGAGGCCAATACTACAAGAATAAAAATGGGCTGCAGGGACTTAGTCTAGCAATGATTTTGGTGAGTGTTTAATTTCTTGTTTGGTTGAAAAAGAGACTGGATTGGCTATCGACAGGTCCCTATCAATAGGCAGACCCCGGAGGTCTGGCTATTTGCACATCGCCTGATTGACTTGTCCTTAATAGACATATAATTGTTGACAAATACCTTCCAATAGGCTGTGGCAGGCATGGCCAGGCAGACAAAAGAGGCTTCTCTATGACAGAGACCGGAGCGGAGCAATTCAAGAGACACAGCACCTTAAACAGGAAATAGGCGGCTTCCCCAAAGAAACTTCTGGAGTAAAACCTGTATAAAATCATCCTTGTTTTCTACCTCCAGCTGCTGACAGCCAGCTCAGATGTGAAAAGCAGCATTGTCTGTAGAGTGTGTGGGTTACATGTAGGGTGTCTCTTGCTCTACGCAACTCCAAAATAAAGCTTAATCATAACAGTAAACCTATGCACTTAGTCCCCCACTTTTCCCAGAGCCTGAGGATTTTAAAAATATGACTGGATTTTTTCCTGTTGCTGTTTGCTCTCTCTCAGCATCCACTCCAGCTGTTATTAGGGACAGGATCCCAGGGTAGGTGGACGCTCAGCTGTTCTTAAGTCCTAATGTTTCCACCAATTCATTAAATAATACCGCAATATTAATTTTACAAGTAGATAAATTGAATGCACTGTCTGGGGGTGTGCACTTCTGAAGCTTCTGAGTTTCCATTGATTCTTGCAGCCACTGTAGATGGTTGGTGCCTCTGAAAGCACGGTGCAAAAATGAATGCTTAATGTAAGTCACCTATTTCTGAAAATTTTGGCTGACCTTCCAAGGCATCTTAGGAAATCTGTGGTGGAGCTTGCACTCTATCTGGGACTAAATGCAGCTTTACTTTTTGTTCAGTGCCTTCACACATACGCACACACAATTCTAAACAAGAGAGTTTAATACATTTACTGTGCTATTATTTTCTGTGTTAAATAACAGTGCAGAAAAGAAAACGAAGAGGTGTAGGCAAAGGAAAAAAGAGATAATAAACTGCATTTATCTGTCCTCAAGATAATAGTTCTGTATTAGACATGTTGGGGAATTAATTACATGGATTTTTAGAATGTTTAGTACGTTATAGGCATTGCAATACTTGTCACAAGACAAAAGGCCATTGAAATGATGCAGTACAGCCTTAGGCAGCCATAAAAGAACAAATTGTTCAAGTTTGTACTTCAGTGTGAGATCCAAAGAACCCTGGCTCCACGAAAAATACCAGTGAAATTTAGAGATGTACCTACTCTGTGGATTTACCCAGAAGTGTACTGAAAGCTGGACCCTGGCCTTTCAGTCCTGGGTTTGATGCGCCTGCCTTTCCTTTTCAGCAGCAAGCTAAGAAATCATTCTTGAACGTTTGCCTTGCAGGATTTCTTCCCTTGGTCATTTTGGATTTAGTAATTCCTTCACCCTTGGGATACAGTGCTTGTCAGGTAGAGGTAACACCCTTATCCTGTGGCATAAGCAACTCGCAGAGAAAAGACAGAGAGATGGGGGAAAAAGGTCAGGAAGGGTGCTTCTTAAACCTCTAAACTAATGTCTTCAGCCTCCCACCTCTAAGCTCCCCCACCTCTTTCCTCCCAAACTAATAAAAACAGCCATTAAAAAAAGAGACAGAAAAAAAACAGTGCAGACCGTGATCACAGAGGCAAGCAAAGTAGGTTACAAATTAGTGTGACACCATCAAGGTGACACCGTAGACAACCTCTGACACCCGACACAAAGCTGAATGCCTTGTGCCAAAAAGACCTTGAGCTTTGTCTTTGATTCTTATTGATCAAATACATAGATTAAATACAGTATCAGATGGCAAGGCTAAAGCCTGGGATTCTGCATACAGTGAAGACCCTCAGACATGAAAGACCAGATATACAACAGAGATAGAGAGACAGAGATAGGGAGAGAGATACAGCATGATTGTATTGTGAATAAACAGATGCGGGCTGAGGCAGACAATTTTATCTGGCAGATGGGCAGGGCTTTTTGCACTTAGTATACTTCTTACAGGTCATGAAATTCAAATGTCAATAATATCAGGAATAGGGGACATTTTTAACAGTATTTTTGCAACCCCCAAACATTCCTACGCATGTGCATCCTGTGACCAGCTGCTTCAAAATGGTGTGTGCGCTTGTGTGTGTGTATATGTCCATTAATTCAGAATTACTCCAATTACAAGCTTTTGATGCTCCAAACCCCTCTTTCTAACCCAAAAGAGATGGAGAGCCCTCGGCCTGTCCAATCAGATCATTTTCCCTCCTGCCTGCAGCAGATGTAAGCAATTTACTTTTTTATTTCTGCATATTCAGTGCGAGCGGAGCTGTTGGTGACTTCTCACCCTGGAGCCTGCAGGATTCTAACCCTATCAAATTAAAGCATTTTGCTCACTTATTCCCAAGCGCTCGGCTGGTGCTTAGCAGGCCTCCCGCTGCATAGCAATGGCGGGCGTTCGTGTCCGCTCATACCCCGCGCCTAATCAGAGATTATTAAGGAAAATATACAGTGCTTTAATTTGATGAGACTGGTTATAGGTACTGCAGTTAAAGGTCACACTCTTGCGTGTATCTCCCTCAGTCACTGTAATATTTTCCTCTCGCTTGACAATCCTCAGCTCCAAACAATAGGCCAAGAAGACACGTTTATTTTTGTCACGCTGTGATGAGCTCAATAGGGACAAAAATGAATTATTTAAAGTTCGCATAAACAAACAACCCCAGGCCAGGTTCCCCTTGGCCCACTTACCCCCTTCTGCATTTTTGCGCACGCTTTGCCTGTCTCCTGCCTTTAGAGAACGTGTAAGAGAAACCTCGCTCAGCTGGAGAGCGAAGCCACATAGGTGTCGAGTCCAGGTACAGTGGTAGCCAGTGGCCTCTGCCTGCTGCTGGCTGCTCGTCAAGAGCCTGCCCATTGAAGCCCTGCGGAAGCATGTGGGTACGTCCCAACATCAGGTGCCTGGAAAGGACTTTTCAGCTTTGGTTCTGAAAGCTTTCCTCACCCAGTAGGAGACAATGGAGCTATCCAGGGCAAAAGAAAACAACACAACGCCTAATACGACAGGCTCTGAGCCTTCCTGCTGCCGCAGTGGGAACCAAAAGGGTTCCGCCCAGACCTGTGCAATTTAAAGGGCTGACGGAGTGAGCGAAGTGCATCAACTCTAACCTGCCCGCCCTATGCCATCGTAATCAGCTCGTGGCCTCATCTAAATTCACATCGCTTCTAGTGGAGGTTCTGTGGGTGTGGCAAGGAGTGGGAGGAAGGGCATACGACAGTGTTCTCCCCTCAGCCTTAGCTCTGCTGCCATTTGTTAAAATAGCGAGGTGGTTTGGTCTCTTGTAAGAGCTGTGCAGTGGGGAGGGAAAGAGTGAGCCAGTGAGAGACGGGTGGGTTAATTCTGATCTCCTGTCGAGCCTAATGGTTTGAGCATATGTGTCCATGCAGCAGACCAACAGCAGGCTTATTTACCTCCAAAATTTACATGAGAATTGCTTTATGCAGCTGTATGTAAAAATTCAAACCACACAGTGTCACTGTATCACACAGGTCAATCCAAAGCCCAGTGGCATTATAGCAAGAGACAAAAGCCTCACCACTTCGCCAGGGTTTCCTTTAGGACTGAAAGTTGTTCTATTAAAAACAAAACACAACAACAAAAAATGTGAGCCTGTATCTACCGCTGCCCCCCTTCCAGATTCCCTTCATATTCCTCAAAGGCTGCCAAAATTATGAGGACCTGGAGCCTGATCCTGCTTTTGCCCCTCTCAGCAGGCTGCAGGGAGGGCTGCAAAGGATGCCAGGACTGGGCCAGCTTCATTTTGTGTCTGTGAATAATCCTGTTAGTTGATCCCCAGGCACAGACTTTTTACATACATGTTACTGATGGGCAAAGGCAGAAGAGTTCAGAGGTGGAGTTTCAGTTTTTATCCTAAACAGAGGCAGACAGGCTCAGGCTGCTTGGGATGCTACAGGCATCCTGGTCCGTCTGGTAAATTGCTTGTGATTGCCTGGTTGTTGGTTTGTTTTTCTCCCTCCAATTTGAAGTGTCTGTGATATCTCCAGAAAAGCCATAGCTCAATGTGCTGTAGAAATACATGCTATATGTGTTTCTTCAGAGAACTGGGGAATCCTGTGCTGCAGGAGAAATCAGGATCTTTCAAAATCACCTTAATTATATTGCGTTACACTGATAGTATCCCCCTTCTGCCATACAAAAAAGCCACTCTGCTTCAGGACGCCTAATTCTAAGGGTTTCTAAAGTAATCTGAAAAGCTTTGGCAAATTGGATTGGTATTTCTAGCAACTTACCAATATGAACATGGTCAGATACAGCATTAGCAGTCTCTGCAGTGGAACGCCCTCAGAAAATGCAGAAGTATATCAAGGGGAAAAAAAGTCACCTGCACTTTTTTTTTTTTAAACTTTATAAAAAGTTTTTCTGCAGAGGCTTGGGACAGTTCTTATTTTAGTCTGAACCAATTATTCAGCCTTAATACCTGGACCCTGGTATGCTTCTGTCTTTGATCAGAAAGAACTTGCCTGAAGGCCAGCTCAAGAGAGGTTCAAAGTCAAGTGCTTTGATTTAAACCACTCTGCTCCCATCCATGAAAGAAGATGAGAAGAAGCTCTCTAGTATGAAGACAGAGATAAGTGCAATGCAGCATGTCACATGCAGTATTACAATGCAAAGCATATAAAAAAGATATTTCGGGGAGCAGAGTGTTTAAAACACAAATCACCCTAACAATCTGATGTTTTTCGCAGTGGTAAAACACCCTAGGGATTACTGAAAAATTCTCTGGCATGTAAGAAACATCATATATTCCACAGTAATGCAAGATATAGAGATCATCAGCATGACCAAAGATCAGGACTCTGATGCTTGTGGTCTGAGAGCCTCTAGAACATTTATAAGGGTCTGCTATTGACATATG
Organism: Chauna torquata; assembly: GCA_013399475.1. Lineage (NCBI taxonomy): Eukaryota > Metazoa > Chordata > Aves > Anseriformes > Anhimidae > Chauna > Chauna torquata. Next base: position 140,869 of record VXAL01014010.1, read on the forward strand.
GAGGATGAGACAATGCTGGACCTTTCCAGCTCTCTGAACAATTCTTTCCTTGAGACATTTTGCTACATCACTCCACATAACCATTTAGCTATGTGACTATAAGATCCTTTCATACTTTATAAAACTTGGAACACAGAAGAAACCCCTGCCCTAGTATTTTAGTGATTAGTAGGATGATACTTACTACCTATCATGGAAAGGGACAGGACTCCCTCCCAGAAATCGCCTGGATTCTGCACAAAGAAAGGAAGCACTTCTTGATGGCAATTGGCAATCTCCTCTCCTACTTTTCTCAAGTACCTTGATGAATATTTCAGCCTTCCTTTGAACCCCTGCATGCACAAAAAGAAAAAATTCTCCCTGGGCTTCATATAGGAATTGAACTGCAGGAAGCACAGTATCAAAATACAGCCTTCCACTGACAGTGTCACCATTTTATTGCTCGGGCTGTAATCACTCTTTGGGGGAGTGATCATTTTCCCCACTCTGTACAGCAACACTCCAAGCAGGCTGCACTGTCTGGAAATGCAGGGAAACGATTTTCTACCTTGCCATTCAGAACTTCACTTTGTTGACAAGAACTAAGGGAATGAAAAGGAGAAAGGCTTTTTCAGATTTCTTTTTACACTTCTGGTGAACGATAGTAACTTTCTCTTAGCTATTAGCGCTGTGGCAAATACGTTTAGTCACTGTATCCTGCTGCGTCTTTTCACTGGGGAAGGTTTTGATGGCAGAGCCCTTCTTTTCTCCACTGACTAGTACTTTAGACGTTTTCTTGTCTTCTTTTCATTAATTTGCCCCTGTCTATCCCTTCTGGTGTCCTGGTATTTCAAGCACAAGAAGCCCAGAATTCATCGCAGCATAACACAACTCTATTAAAACAAACCAGATTTGATTTTTGCCTTGAAAGGGGACTTGGAGCCTCTTTGGGAGAGGGCTTTCCAAACCCTATCCCCATAATGTCATGAGAAATTTCACCAAAACTACCCATGTGTGAACTTTGCTGGCCAAGTCTTCCTTTCAAAATGTACCCTGGTGGGGAATTAGAAAATAACCATGGGAACTTGTTCCTGGGCTGCTACGTCACTGCACCTTGTGGTATCACACTGCTATACATCATGCTCACAACACACCAGCAGCAGTGTTGTAAGCAAAGGAGACAAGCTAAGAGTTTCTGATTTTGAAAGAAGCAACTCGGTCCAGAAAATGGGAAGAGTTTGAGGGCAAGCCTTTGAAACCCTCCCTCCCTCCCAAGTAGTCAGCATGAGGGAGCCTTTATTGAGAGAGAAAGTTTTCCTCATTCGGACTATCAATGCATATTCCTTCTCTTCAGGCTCTGGAAAGGTCTGTTATAAATGTATAATCCCATAAGCAAAAGAAAATCAAAACCAACATGCAAAAGGCATGCTGGGGCTGAGGGGATGCATTACGAGAGATCAAACAGTCAGAAAAGTAAAACATAGGGGAGGATAAACAAGAGCAGGAAAGAGAAGACAAAAGAAAGAATAATTAATAAACAAAATATTCTATAAAGAGCAGGAGAGTCCAGCTCATAAAAAGAAAATAGCGGGCCCTCTTCTCTGCTTGGAGAGAAATTCTGGACCCTGCTATACCTTGAGGGTTTGAGAGGAGAATGATGAGAAACTCATTTCCAAGGTTCTCTGGTGTTTGGTGTACAACACCACAGAAGACCATAGCTTGCTGCCATCAGCCAAATTAATCTTCCAAGAGGTGAAATAAAACCTCAATACAAACTATTCCATTAAACTATCCAGCTAGGCCAGCAGGGTGCTCATTTTCTGCTTACCAAATTCAGCTTCTATGAATGCTGCTTGCAATGCTGCTTTGTCTTAACTATGGCTTGCTGAACTCCCCATACTACTTCTGCACATTCTGGAAGTGCTCCAGGTGAAATACAGTGGGAAATTTGACACAGCTTGAAATCCATGTAGGTGAAAGGCACTGTTAAAAATCAGAGTGGAAGGAAGAATAGCTGTTTTCTTGGTTCAAAAGTCCTGCCATGTCCTCTGTCAATGCCCGATCTCTGCTTTTTTGGTATGCTGTCAGCCTCCACTTTTGGAAATGAGCAACTGCAATTTCTAGTGCTATTCCCTATATATTTAGGGGGCACCTTTTGCAGCCAGTACTATTGAAAAAAAAGTTTTTTGGCTTCCATGGAATGACCTGCCTCCAGAGGGAGGTAAATCTACACGGACATGACAAGAGAGCTCTTAAAATCTCTCCAAGCAGCTGTGAGTCAGAAAGCGAAGAAAAAGAAGAATCAGAGAACCTTGAGAACACATCAAGGTTCATTAAATGTCATGGTGAGCCTTATGGAGCTCTGATCACTTGTGTTTCTTACTGTAAAGCCTAACACAGTGTGTGCACGCGCACAGCCGGCATGTTTTCCTTCTACACTCCGATAGGCAAGGAAGAGTCAGATTTTTGGTTGTGCCACGAAACTCTGGAATTCAAGCGGGGGTTTGTAGTTCCTAAAGATGCTCTTAAAGAGAGATGACAGGAATGCAACCTTCAGAAAATTGGGCTGGACTTTTTAAAGTAAATTAACCAATCACTACATCATTTAAGTGACTGGAAAGAGAATAGGGGAAGAAGGAATAAAAATTGCTGTGGGGGAAAGGATGTGTTGAGAGTACAGAAAAATTCACAAGCCTAAATGAACACCTTGCTTTATTTTCTCTAAAAATGGCAATGTCAAACATGGGCAGAAAAGGCAAAATACTGGGAACATGGGATAGGAAATGACAAGGGCACTGTCATTTTGATATAGGACCTATAACTGAACAGAGCAGGAAACAAAGTTAAAATGTCAATGCATTTTGGCCAGGAGACTGGACAATGTCTAGCTGAGAACGAACACATGAAGTTGCAGATCCAGCAGCAACTGTGGGTAGCCAACAGCGCTAGTGAAGTGGTGTGGTATAACACGGGGAGGAATAGCAGTACCTTTTTGGTACTGCTTGGTACCTTTTGTACCTACTTCTTTACCTAGTGGTATCATCACCTTCTCAGAATCGATAAAGGGGATTTAGGGAAACCTGTCACTCAGTCCTTAATTTACTAGGTTTTAAGAACAAATTTGAAGAAAGAATCAAAGGTAGTAGAGGGCAAACATTTACCATACGGGTTTCCTGAAGCTAGATTGTGCCAGGCTACCCTTAGAGTTTTTTTGATAATTCATTTTTTAAATTAAAATTTCAGCAGTTGCCACTTGGCAACTACTTAGTTCATTGTGGGAACACAGAGAATTAGTCAGAACTCTAAGGTCTGGGTGGGTGACAGGGGAAGTAAAGAGGCAATATGCTGCAGGGATAAATATGGGGCTGGAGGGAAGATATTAGGGGAGTTCCTCAAAGATCGGCCTTTGGACTGATCTCATTTAATGGTTCATTAATAAAGTTGGCATAAAGAGTAAGAGTGTTCAAATGAAATTTGCAGATTGTACAAAGTTGTGAGGCACCATCAACACAAACGAAAATCGCAATATCATACAGGAAGAATTGGATGACCTTGAGGACAGAAGTAATAGAAACGGGATGAAATTGAACAGTACAAAATGCAAGGTCATGCACTAAAGGACTAATAATGAGAATTTCTCCTAGAAGCTGTTGGGAATGACAAAGGAGGAAAAAGACCTGGGTTTGCTAGTTGATTACAGGATAAATATGTGCCATAATATAATGCAACTGAAAAGGCAGATGCAATCCTAGGATTCATCACGTGTAATAGTGCTAATAACAAGAGGAAAATATTAATGCTACTACACAGAGCACTGGTGAGATATTATCTGAAATACAGCATAAATTCTAGTTACCTATGGTCAAGAAGGATGCATGCAAATTGCAGCAGAGGGTGCAAAGATGATTATTACAATGATCAATGGACTGGAGAATTTCTAAGAGGAAAATAAAGAGCTTGGCTTGTTCAGTTTACCTAAATGGTATCTTTAAGGGAGACAGTTACAATTCAGGAACAGGGGGTGCCCATACCAGCCACATAAGGAGGGGTGTGGGTGTAGCGATGACCGACGAAGAAATGGCTATAAAACAGCTTTGAGTTCACATAATTGGACAATTACAAGATGTTTCTAACCATCGAAGTAAAGGTTCCTGAAATAAACTTCCAGTGAGTGTGGTGAGTAAAAAAACCCCAAAATACAAAAATGCATACAAAAAAGTTTTAAAATTTAATCTGATCAGATTATGAATGCTACAACATAACACAACATGCCATGGAGCAGCAAAGTGGATTGGATATTCCAGAGACATATTCTTAGATTTACAGTGTCTTTTGTTTTATTCCTTTGAGGTCCAGGAAGGTCGGAGGAGAGATCAGTTTGTCATGCAAAAGGATGACACCAACAAACAGGAGACTACAACATGACAAAAATCTTTTGGAGATAGCGTTAGTCAAGTTAGCATCTCAAAAAGATAATGACGAATTTAGTTCATGGGTATGTCATAACCTGAATCCATTTTACGGAAAGATATTACATTTTTAGCAGATTAGAACTGTGGATAGAAGTTTAATTTTTCCGCATTCTAAAAGCCCACTTGCCAGCAGGAAGATACGGCTCTTTGTTTTTTTCTGGAAATATGCCTTGACATCCATGATTTATTAGAAGTCCTAGATATTTGGCAGTCTGTGGCATGTATCAGCTATTGGTACCAATATAGCCCACAGGAAACCATGACTCTGTGGTTTATACAGATTTATTTTCATGAGAAAGGAAATATGAATAAAACTGCAATACAATCTGGCAGTATCTAGGGGTCAAATCTCTGGGCCCTATATCCAAAACAAAGATTTGGAGGCATAAAACTGTCTCATCCCTGATCTGAATTTTTTTTCAGCTCTGCCCTTTTTATGTACAGCAGGACATTTAAAAAAAAAAACACCACCAACCAAAAACAAATAAACCAACCAACCCAATCACACAATAAAACAACAAAAGTAACCAGAAAAACAAAACACCAGGAGCTATTGCAGGAGGAAACAAACACCAGTCTGAATGTTCACTCAGACAAACCCTTTTGCAACAGTTTGTAGGAAATGAAGAGCTGGGAAGGAGCAACTAAAAAGCACATATTTTTTGCTAGTTGGCAGGATGAGCATTCAGCTGAGGGCTTTCGATATTGCACCTATGTCATATAATCTTCTCAACCTTATAAGGCCACTTTCCCCACTGAGCATTGCAATAAGCCACTAAAAATGGAATGATTTAGCAACTGCTACAGTAGTACATAAGCACAATACTAATGACATTTTCAGGGCTGGAGCAGGCCATGTTACATGGTTCCTGCTCCTGCATGGAATTTTTCAGGAAATTAGTTTCTTCATTGAAAAACCTAGCTTCAAACTGACCACTGTTATCTATAAATTCTAATAAATCAGGTCAAAAAATGCAAAAATATTCAGAAAAGTCTAGGCACTGACTCTCAAAATTTTTTAACCAAATACTTTGCTATTTCTCTCCAGACAACATTTTCAGTCCAAATATTGTTAAAGTGCATTAAAGCAAACAAACAAACATGGAAACAACCCAAGCATTTTTGACATACATCAAGCAAAATATTTCTGATAACCTAATGCACTTTTTGGGAGGAGGACTGACTCTTGTGTGAAATGTCTTTTTTTTCTTTTTTTCCCAAATGTCAGAAATGTCAACTAAATCTTATTTTGTAATTTTTTTTCTTTAATCTTAGTTACCGAATGAGAAAAATCAGTTATTCAGCTGCTCTAATGGCAACAGTTGGAAGGACAGAAGGGGAGATTTTACACTGCTGGAGTTTAGACACCTAAAGTGGCCAATGCTGCTTGTGGTAAGCAAATCATAATGCTAAGATGAATCTTCTGTTGTCTAATGGATGCCTGGGGCCAATCGAGGATGTCCATGATAGGAATGCTATCAGAGCTTCACAATAAAACTAGTAGCAAATAAGGCTATATAAAACATATATGTATACATAAATAGGTATATAAATAGATAAAAGGCATATATAAATGCAGTTAAATGATCTGAATATATGAACACATTACTGCTTTGAAATGGTGTTCTTTATTATGAATATTCTTGCTGATTTGAAACCTCTGCTAAAGATTACATTAAGAACCATACTTTAATTACAAAGATGGCATGCAGCGACAGCTATTTCTTTCTGCATTGACATGATAAAATCATCTCACTAAATTCCTGATTCACTTTCCAAGGTAACTGGAATGGCTACTGGTGTGTAAATAAGGAGATGTGGAGGTATGCTGTACAGCGCTGCTCCCTACTGACTGCTGCACGAGAATAGCCTCATGCAGTGGAATTCAATTTGCCCATTTACATGGATGTGTCTTGGATGGGAAGTGTCACTGTTCTGCCCTGCCAAGCACTACAGCTCCTGCTATGGAAACACAATGAAACCAAACAATTAGTTAGAATTATTGCTCTTAAAGAAAACTGATTTGCTTGTCTGTCTTCTAAGAAAAACTCAGTTACCGTATACTATCAACCTTGGCTTGACTGGCAGTGATTTTCCTGGTCTAGTCTGCTGGGAACTTTAAATGAACACGAGCAATTATAAACCCAAAGTCTTCAGCAATTTGTAGGCATTATCTCAGGATAATTGCCCTGAAATGTTCACGTTGCAAAGCAAAGGTAGATAATTTAAAAATCCATCTTTGTCTGCACTACGAGTTGGGCATAACACTCTTCCCTCCTGCGGGCCTTGCCGTAGCATAATAAAGCTTGGAACTGGTCCTTTGAAAATGTCTGTTGCTGTCTTTTAGAAAGCAAGGAGGCCAAGTCTGAGTTTAACCTTTTCTGTCTTTATTATTTTTATAAAACGAAACCCAAGTCATATTTACTGGCACAAACAGAAAAACTGGAATATTAAAAGTCAAGGGAAAAAACCTGCCCTGAGGAGCTCTGGACAATAACATCCACTGCAAGAAAGCTCTCCTGCTCCCTTGGTAAGATGAGTACCCCTCAGAAAGAAACACTGGGTCCTGGCCTCCTCATGGCTGTCTGTGCTTTATCTGAGCTTAATGTTTTCTGGGAGTTTTACTTACAAGCTTCTAAAAGTGCTCGTAAGTGCTCAGCTCCCTCTCTACAACTAGTAGAAGTTGCTGAACTGAGAAGTGCTGAACATTTCTCTCTTCTCATGACTCACACAGCTGCCTCATCTGTAGGTGGTTTCCTCAGTTCCTTGCCCCCATCCTACTGAGCAAGCAACTGAAATGCATTCATTGCCTTGCTGATTTATAACAGCTCTTCCCTCCACTGCAAGGAATGAGCACTGTTTCTGGCTTACAAGTAAAGCACAGTGATCTCTGAGCTCCTTCTGCAAAGAACTAGCAGGAAGAAGGATGTTTGGAGTAAGGAGGAATGGAAAAGCTCAAGCTCCAAATGATTTTGGAGTCTTTCAGCAAAACAAGTCATCACTGTGTTTTTTCTTGATTTGATGTAATCAAGCCATGCAAAAACAAACAAGCCAACAAGCAAACAAAAACAAACAAAAAAATCCCAGTGGAATCAGACTTTCACAAAACCACAAAGCTTGTTTCAGTGAGGAATGGAGAGTATTGACTTCTGAGAGCAAGAAGAGGCCCCCAGAGCAGCAACACATGACATGGTACAGTAGCTACCCATACTCCTCTACCCGTACTTCATTTTATCAAAACTAAAGAAGTCCAGCTCAGCATTTTTCCAGTGGTTATAAAAAATCAGCAAAAATTACAGTTGGATAAACCCAAACAAAAGACTGCTTATCAGAAAGATTGTGTAAAGAGAGCATTTAGTAAACAAGAAATCAGTGAAGTAACACTGTAGTAACGTTGCTGGAAAACAGCAATGGAAACGTTGGGTATTCACCCAGTACCCATCAGTTTGGAGTCCTTAACTTTCCTACAGAGGTGTTGTGGTTTAACCCGGCAGGCAGCTAAGCACCAAACAGCCGTTCGCTCACTCTCCCCCCACCCCCAAACCCAGTGGGATGGGGGAGAGAATCGTGAAAAAGGAAAAAGCTTGTGGGTTGAGATAAAGACAGTTTAATAGGACAGAAAAGAAAGGGAGAATAATGATAATAATAATAATAATGACAATAGTACAAGAATATACAAAGCATGTGTACACAATGCAATGCACAATGCAATTCCTTGAGTACTGTGTGCAGTTTTGGGTGCCACAGTACAAAAATGACGTGAAGCTATTGGAGACTGTCCAGAGAAGGGCTACAAAGATGGTGAAGGGCCTAGAGGGGAAGACATACGAGGAGTGGCTGAGGTCACTTGGTTTGTTCAGCCTGGAAAAGAGGTGGCTGAGGGGAGGCCTCATTGCGGTCTACAGCTTCCTCACGAGGGGGAGCGGAGGGGCAGGCGTCGTTCCCTTCTCTCAGGTGACCAGCGATAGGACCCGAGGGAATGGAGTCAAGCTGCGACAGGGGAGGTTCAGGTTGGAGATCAGGAAAAGGTTCTTCACCGAGAGGGTGGTCGCGCACTGGAACAGGCTCCCCAGGGATGTAGTCACGGCACCAAGCTTGTCGGAGTTTAAGAAGCGTTTAGACCGTGCTCTCAGTCATATGGTCTGAATTTTTCTGTAGACCTGTGTGGAGGCAGGAGTTGGACTCGATGATCCTTGTCGGTCCCTTCCAACTTGGAACATTCTATGATTCTATGATTCTAATTGCTCACCACCCACTGACTGATGCCCAGCCTGTTCCCGAGCAGCGGGCCCCCCCTTTTCCCTGGCCAGCCACCCCAGTTTTATTGCTGAGCACGACGTCATATGGTATGGAATATCCCTTTGGTCAGTTTGGGTCAGCTGTCCTGGTCCTGTCCCCCCCCAGCTTCTTGTGCACCCCCAGCCTCCTTGCTGGCAGGGCAATATGAGGAGCTGGAAAGTCCTTGGCTCTGTATAGACACTGCTCTGCAGCAACTGAAAACATTACCATTATCTTCATCAAAAAATCCAAAACACAGCATTGTGTGAACCTCTATGAAGAGAATTTAACTCTATCCCAGCCAAAACCATGACAAGAGGGTAGAAGAAAATTCAAGGAACAAATGTTATTATCAAGGAAATATCCTTGCAATATTCTGAGTTCTTATAAATGACACTGAATCCTTACTTTGCTGCTCTGAGTGAGCCTGAATTTGAAAGATTAATCCAGTTCACTCCACCACTCATGGTTTCGATGTGAACACCGTGAGAAGACTTGGACTTGAATGCCTTCTGCATCCATACCCCTTTTCTCTTCTCCCTATCACTTCCTCATTTTTCACGCTCAGCTTATTCTATAAAATTGCAAAGTACTGATGTTGACATTCTTTGTCAAATCATTTAGGAGTTAGTAACAGTCACTCCCATTGACAGTTATGTCTACTTAGTTGCGTTTCCTTTTGAAACTGGACTTGCTCTCAGGCAGTGCTCCATTCTGCGCAGTGCTGGAAGACAGCAAAGCATGATGGGAGCGCAGGATATTACCAGTTGTGCCAGATCAGACCCAAGCCTAGTGGATACATTTTCCCTTACTCCAGGGCCAGCTGAGCAAGGTTGGTGACCTGATTTCAAGCATACTGGGGGTAACTCTGTGACCCCTGTAATTTTACTGCCTCCTGAGTTATCGCTTTTGATTTTCACTGGAGTGAAATGATACATCAGGGAACAGTAAGGATTCCAGCAGCCCACAGACAGACAGAATACAAAGTACCTACCAAAACAGCTGTTGTACCTCTCGCAAAGACATATTTTTAATCCTTTTGAATAGAGACTCCAACTGCCTATCCAGATCGCCTAAGGCTTGGCTAATTGAAAATGCTAGAGAAGAGACCATTCTTTTTTAAAAAACAAAACAAAACAAACAAAAACAATTGTGGGCCTAATTCACAGGCTCCACAGGCTTCTGTAACATAGCTCTCAAGGAGCTTAACCCAGATTTCCAGATTCAGACAGCCCCCCTTTGAGCTGTGGAATGGAGCTTGCTCTCCATGAGGACCTCTCTTCCTTAATGAATGTACAAAAACCCCTGATTGCTCCAGTGATGCCGTGCTCAACGGAGTCCCCACCAAATAGGAAGAGCTCTTAATCTCAGGTAGTTTAACAACAAGACAGTGCCCTGTCAATGACTGGACTGGTTCAATAAATAGTTTCAAGGAAAATGTTCATCAAGAAAGAGCTAATGTCAGAAATAGCTGATGTCAGAAGATATCTTTCCTGGAAAAGGAATGGAAACAGGATAGATAAACCCTCTTTTGGGTGGAATTCCAACTTGCACAAAAAAGTTTTCTGCAGTGTTTGACCCAGTCTTTAAGTTCATCATGTCTATCTTAAAAAAGTAAAAGGAAATAGGAAAATTAAAATATGCTCTACATTCTGCTTTCAAGTTAAAAATGGCACCTCTTTGAAAAACTAGCAAAGTCCTATTTCATTTCTTGTTGGAAGGAAAAATAGTCTTTATTTCTCATTGGCTGAAAGAGCAAAAGGTACAGTGACAAAATAGACGGGTTTTTATGCACTTTCCTTTAAGCTGAGATAAATGCATTGAAAAACTTTAGCCAAGACAATTCTGGCAAGATTTCTTGCTTGAATTGAAAATGCATTTTCTATTTTAAAAGTATAGGCAAGGAAGTTTTGACTGAGCACAGTATTCATGTACCTTTTAAAAACTGCTACAAGCTGAATATGTAATTCCAAATCCCTCTGGAAAAGTCCTATAAAATTCTTATCAAATAAATAGAATTGTATAGTAATGACAGGAAACCATCTGTGAAATTGACTGGAGAATTAGTTCCTTGATAGCGAATGCGTACAGTAAGGCAGAAAGTGCTGTAGAAGTTTGCTCTCTCTGAAACGTGAATATTTTTAATCATTCAGTGAAAGATTTCCTTCTTCCTAGATTAGTGTGTGAAGAGTCTCTGCAACAAAAGTGTGTGCTGAATTCCTTATTATTTTTAAATACATCCAACACAGATCATAACAGTGACTTATTCATGTGCTTGTAACCGAGTATTATTTGAATGCTGAGATTGCCTGCCTGCTTGCTAATTAATGTATGGCAGTTTGCAGTATGGGCACCTGTTTCACCCATTCCCCCTTTTCAAACAACTGATTGATTTTGTTCCAGCCCATGGTTAACCACCATGTGACACTGTGTGCACTGCAAGCGGCACAGGCCAGGTTTGATCTACAGCTCACCTAAAACAGGTAAGTGACTCTGATGGCCTAATGCTGCCAACAGGGAGTCGGTTGCAGAGTCTGAAGTGAAGGCAGAACAGATTTCTCTATGTCCCAAACAAGCAGAAGATCAGATGCTACTCTACAGAGCACAGGCAGTGGAAACTCAGACATGCAGCTTTAATGCGATAGTTGGTCCTTCAGATCTCAACCAAAACCGAGGTTTCTAAACATAAATTTGTGTGAACTTTTCCTCCCTCCTGTCCCCGCTGTTGGCCCTGCAGAGCTTTTTGGCCATTTCAAGTTAGAGCCTTAGGGTTTAATTATTGGTATGACAAGCAGATCTTTCAGAGAGGTGAAGGGGGAGTGCAGAGGTGAAGTGGCTGGAGACATCCTGCCTCAATAGGGCACAGGCAGATATAGCACTTTCCTGCGTTCCCCAGCTTTGCTGACTACACTTTCATAAAACAGCTGGCTGGGGACACAGCAGGGGGCATGGTCCTGATCAAACCCTCAATCTCCCAGCTCTCTTTGGAGGGTGCAAAGCTGCTTTTGGGCCAGAAACCCCAGTGTGATCTGGGTATAGTAACTGTTTACTATATGCAAGAACACTGTGGGGAGCAATAGGCAGGTTTTTATGTGTGTACATCTGTATGTGCACACACTCATGTTCCCTAGGGCAGAAATCCCCTGATGTTCTTTGGATGTCCTAGTGCAACTTTACATAGTGATCCTTTTAAAGTCTAAGACATAGGCTTCAGGTTTTGGCACAATATGAGAAAAAAATCAACATCATTAATAGGTATCTCTCCTCTGTGTCTCCTACTCCAATACCATTTACATGCTTCTTGCCCTTGTAATATTATTGTATGCATCAGACAAAACCCCACTATTTCATTGCCTTAAACAGGAAAATGTTTTCAACTCCCCTATGTGCTCTTGCCTAGTTCATGGCTTGATTTAATTTTACAAGGCAAGAGCTGGAACAATTATCTGATTCTTCATGTACAGCAGGCTTTCAGTGGTCATTTCTGAAGTTTTACTGGTTCGTAACCTCTGTAATCAGAAGACCCAGTTAAAAAAAAAAAAAAAGAAACTAAGTGAACAGGCAGGAATCTGTTCATATTATCCCTTCCTAGCTGTCCAGGCTTTCATCCTCTTTTCTCCCACACATGCCCTTATTGCTCTGCTACTCACCCACCAATGAGGGTCTGTCAATGGCAGTGAGAGGTCAACATCAAAGCACTTTTACAGCTAGCAGCTTGCAGCTAATGCTGGCATTATGGAGAGAAATAGAGAGAGAGAGAGAAGCATAGGGATTGAATGAATGGCCCTCTCATATAGAAAGAGACCAAAGAATAGAACAAAACCTCCTATTCTCCCACTCTTTATAATACTACTGGGCCAAGTGTGCGTATGTGGTACACAGCTGAGTTTGAACTGCATTAGCACTCTTTCAGTTTACAAACAAGAGGCCTAATTTAGAAGAAAAATCTCCTATCTGATTATTTCTTTGTGTTCACCCATGTGGTAAAAAATGTCTGTACAGAGAAGGGAGGAGGGCTACATAGGTGGCTTATTAACTTCTCTGGCTGTTTCATCATTGTGAAGGGCAACTGGGAGATCATTATTCATCCATAATTTTCAGACTCAAGGAAAAAAAGTCAAAACCTTCCCTCAAAAAAATATAACAACAACATGGACTACTGATTTTCAAAGAGGGAGATAGAAAGACTGTGGGTCAGTCCCACACAAACTGTATCACTGATGCTAGTCTCATTCCTGACCCACATGAAAACCCAGGAGTTACTTTGTCACATGCAATTGACATTCATATTGGATGTCTTCCTCAAAAGACATTATAACCTTGGTATAGTGCGTTTCACAATTTGATGAAATTACTAACTTGCGCTAGGTAGTGTAACTGTAATCCTCTGTGTTGGCCCACCAATCTGTAATTCTATATGGGGGCGGGGGGGGGGGAAGGGGAATCAAANCCAGAGACGCTAGCAGCAGGCTTAGGGGTGAATACTCTACCAGGACTGACAATGAGTACTACTGCTCTTTTCTCCCTTTTCTGGAGCCCAGACATACTATCCTTCTAGGATCACCTGTGTACATAATTTAACAAATTTCCTTCCTCTAATGGGAAACCTCAGTCTTAGCAATGTCTTTGATCTCTCCTGTACTTTTCTAGTGGCATACTGGAGTTACTGTATTTGTCTTTCGCTACTTGCCTTATCCTTGTAACAAGGACCCTCAGGTAAATAAAGGTGCAAAAAGAAGTTCCACATATTTTACTTTTCTGCAGACTATACTTTTTCCTCCTTGAATTTAGGATGCAGAGATCACAGAATGGCTGGAAAAGTTCAGTGGAAAAGTGATAGAAACAAAAAAATCCTCATCTTGGCGACTAACCTGAAGAAGGTATCAGTGATCTTGGAAAACATCTGAACTAGTTTGGGGGAGTGTCTGTGTTTGTTGCAGGATTTAAACTCTTTATGTTCTCAGAGACAAAACCTCCAAGTCTGGCATGTAATGAATACTAGGATTTGACTTTCAAGCATAAATGAGACAGACCTTAACCATGCTAGTATCCACTATTTATTGCTTAAAGAAAATTCACTATGAGACAAAAGAAAGGTAAACTAGCATAAATACGTCTGTGACATGTAACTGCAGAACGCCTTGTCACCTTGAATGCCTTTTGAATACTAAGCTTTCCTACTTTATTACAGAATTTTTCCCTGTTCATTTTTTTTTCCCCTGTACCTCCTAGCAGGACAATATGCTACAGGACACTTCTCTAGTACAAAGGCCTCTAGTATTTTATATTGTTCAAGATAATGAAAGTGCAACTTAGCTCATTATATACTGATTTATTTTAAACAGAAAGCACTCTCTGTAACCTCAGTGTTCGGTAAATGGGAGAACTGCAAGTCCAGAAATCAATAAACTAGAGACTGCCTGATCAAAATTGGTGTTAATTGGGGGATAAAAATGACGACACAGGATATCCCACCTACCCTTTCTGGGAATGCACACACCTGTCCCTAGAATATGAACTAAACAGAGCTGAAAGGATTAATTAACGTTCTTGGGGGTTAACTGTATTGGCTCTTTAAGCTCAATAGAAGAAAAGCAGATAAAAGATATTATTACTACTACTGCTTTGCACATGCAAGTGAGGGTAAGTCAGACTATATAAATCTAATGGTCTGAAGTCTTTGACATGACATTGATCTGTTTTGAAAATCCACATAGGAGCAGCGAGAAGCAGTTTGTGCAACAAGTAACTTTCAGAGTAAGTATACCAACTCAGAACTTTATTTATCTTCTTGAAGACAGCTGTGATGGTTTCATCAGTTAGTGCATGTTCAAAACTATAGACTGTTTCAGACAGAGAATAAGGACATAAATATTTAACCTTTGAAAAGGGAACTCATTTACTGGGAACCAACTTTATGAACTAAGGTTATAAATATCTCTGATGTACTGCAATCAGCATAGTATAACGAGATCACATGAATGGCTGAGTTGTCTTTAACCTTTGATTGTTTAAAAGTGCAGATATTCATTTGTACTAAGGATTAGTGATGATGAACACTGAAATGAAGCTGAGTATCATCAGCCACAGGCTTGTACAGAAGATGTCCCTGAAGTGAAAGTAGTTCCCTCCCTTCCAGTTGCCGCCCCCAACATTTCTTTCATTCATGGTAATTCAGTTGTAGTCTGTCAAAACACTGAAAGGGACATATCTTTCAAATTTATCTGTAGGGATTTTGTAATGCTAGAACAGGGCTTTTTCACTTTGCCAAAAGATATCTCCTGAGAAAAGTCTGTTCATGTTACGCACTTTATAAGCAATTGTATTAAAATACCATGTGTAAAATACATTTTTTAAAGTATATTCTCCCCCACAAAAATATCTGCTACACAGTAGATGCATATTAGTGGAATAAACAGAGAAAACCATGAAGTTTCTTCTTTACAAGGTCCTTCCTTGACATTGTTCTTACAGTACCATGGCTCAAGATCATAAATGTCTCAAACATGCTCTTCAACGAGAAGGCATGCAGGATCATGCATTCCAAATACCGTCACTTTGCACAGCTTTACTCCTCTTGCTCTGAAAGTATTTGCTGATTTTGTAGGCTACTCTAATAATAGTTTTCTGATTAATTTAATGATGAAACAACTACATTCTCAAAATTACTATTTTTTTTTTAATGTATGTGAAAATAAGCAATGGCACCACCCCAAAATACTGCAAGAAATCAGAGATACAGAAAATCTTGACCAGTTATCCAAAGATCACTGCTGATGTGTTCCCCCACCTCTAGTTCTGCTCAATTCCATGAATATTTTGTGCTCAGGATTTGAATCCAGCTCTTGAGAGCTGGAAAGACTGTTCAGTATCTAGGGATATTAAAACTAGGCTACAAACATTGAATTTTTTGCCCATTAGGAACATCTGCCTATTCCAGGAGGGATATCAGAAAATGTGTCCCGGCAGAAACACAAATTGAGAAAATGTCTGTGGCAGCATACAAAATTACCACAACAGGATAAATAATAAAATATTTACCATGACACAGTAAGTCTCCCTTACCATGGCAGTATAGAGCACTCTGTCCAAAAACATACTTTCAGCGTTAAGTCATGGAAAATGGTGTCAGAAAATGGTTTATTGTAAATTATGGCCTGGATTGCCATATATCTACTACACCTACAGGAATCTGAACTCTGAAGTCATTTAGAGGTAGGTTTACATCCAGAAGAAAGGATATCTTCCCTGGGAGATAAAACAATACAGCACTTCTATGTTTTACAGATGTAGTGAGAGAAAAAAAACATTGGAAAGGGACATCAAGCTGGGGGAAACTTTTCTGAAACCACACAGCTTTTTCCAGAAAAGTCAATTAAAAAGGCTTGTTTCTTGAGCATCAGTACTAAATCTTCCCCTCCTTTGGCCATTAAACCATAATACAGAGTCTTTTTCTGATTTTAATTTAGTCTGCTCTTATTAGTTCAATTGAAATAAGCAAAATTTTTGCCATCTATTTGATCACCATAGTGTGTTATAACTTGCATGGAACATGCCAGCATGAATAACGTCAATAAACATCGGCAAATTACACAACAACTTTTGTGGCAGTATATCATTACTCTGAATACCTTTCCCTGGCCTTTCTTCTTCTACCGAATGCAAAATTTTGGGCACCCAAAACAGCAGCTATTCCTAATCTTTACCTGAATTGCCTCAGCAGCCGTGCCCCACCAGCATCATGTCTGAACAGACTGAATTCCATTTAACAGCAAATAAATTAATGCCACGGAGCAGTGAGATCCAAACTGAGATTTTCAGAGTTAGAAAATTTGGTGTTCTTTTTAAAATATAAAGTGTCATTTTTTACACCCAGAAAGGGGAATTTCATTCACAAATATACTTGTCTCTATTTTTCAGATCTTGTTAACTTTGATAAAGCTGATTATTGACTGAAAAAGGCAAAAAGCCCCATGCTTATCCTTAGATATGCCTCTAAAATATTAAGTGGCACCCCTGTGGCATAGTTGCATATCACTGTCCTCCCTTACAGAATACATGGAGAGATTGAGTGAGTTCCTCAAAGCTACACAAGCTATTGGCATCAAAAACTTAGACAAATCCAAAATTGCCGTATTAAGCTGCACCCCATTTTTCTGGAACAAAGCCACTATGCGTAATTTTCCCTGGGGAAATAAATCACAATTAAAGAAAAATTGAATGAATGAGGGAAGAGAAGCTTAAATATTAAACTATACACATTGGAAGAGAACAACTTTTTGGCTGATTCACACTGTCTCTATAAATTACAGCATAATGTAATGTATCATGTCTCAGATACAAGAACAGTATTGAAAAGAATAATTTAGTTTCTTATACACAGTTAATGATGAATTACCATTTACATGTTTCATCATTCACTAGTACATATGGCTATAATTCAGGAATCGTGACAGTACAAAATCTATTACTCTAACAAAAGATTTGTATCATACAATTATCTTGATGGTTCCTGTCTTGCTCTTGGAGTAGCAGTGTATTCAAAGAACTCTGTGAGTTATCTGCCAGCTCTGGAAGTTTTTAGATACCAGTGAGCCTCCCTCCTCAATCGTAAAAATGTAGAAGAAAAACTAATGTTATTTTTATGTGTAACTTAAGAATGCTCACATTCCCCTTTCTCTGTGTTCAGAAAGGCTGCAGTAAACCACTCGTCTAGCCTATTCTTTCCTTTCTTTTAAGAGGATTTCACGGGTTGGATTTTTACCTGTGTTTTTCCTCAACTGTTATGTGTTATACAGTCAATTTCTGAGGACCTGGCAATTCTTCTCTACACAAACTAACCGACCTGGTTTTCCAAGAGCATATTACAAACTGGACTCTTAAGGTCATTAATTCATGATTTAATGTTGTACAGAATAGTAATTTTTTATTCCCCGTACTTTATGTATAAGCATAAACAAAAAGAAACCTTTAAATTAACTCTTTAAACCCTGAATATATTGCATATATTCATAAGGCCTGTATCAGCAGCCATTTCTTTCAGTAGAATACAAGTATGTTATATACCGTAGGGACATGTGAATAAAGCCGTGAAACATTCTAATCCTGAATTAACTATTGACTCATTGTGCAAGCTTTCCCATGCCATTTAGCCTCCATAAATCTAGCTATGAGACTTCAATGAACACAAAACAAATTATGCCCAAATCCAACTGGGCCTATCTGGTTTCTGTCATGGTTTGACATCACCTGCTTCATTTTTATAGCTCAACTCACATTAGCAATCCATATCCAAACTCCTGCAATCTCATCCGTGCTACAAAGTCCACAGAGAGAAGACCCATCTCTTTATTTAGGTTTTTCAATAACTTGGTGAAGCTCTTCCTGGGCATAAATTTTTCCTCATACATCTCAGTATTTTGATTCTCTATGCTGCTCCACAAGGAAGAGATGAAGTATTTTTGAATACGTTCTCCTTTTCCATTTTGTTAAAAATTGCGCTTCTTGGACCAAGTAAAAGAATCAAATCTATTTATTGACATTGTCTCTTTTATTTCCAGTGTCTTATCTAAGAAGTTTTCAGTGAGCCTGTCAGGTTCCTTGATTAAATCATACGGCTCAGCTTTGAGCCTGTTCTTCCCTCAGTTGACATCTCACCCTAAATACAAGCTTCTGCTTAGGGCTACCTCTTCCTCATTCAACCTGTCAATCCTAAATTTATCAAAACTCAAGATGTGGATATCCTTTTAACCTATTTATCCACATTAGATAATTCTTGACTTCTCCCCAGGGAATCCTTCTGGGAAGACTTCCACTCTTCTGTCTGTTTATTAGACTTCAAGGTTGTCACATTTATGCAATTCATTTGTACTTCTGACTTTCACTTCAGCAAATGACAATCCATTTGTTGAGTTCTGACTCAGTTAAGACAGTGTCTACTGGATTTGAAAGCTCTCCTGTACAGACTACAAAGAGCCCATCTGTGAAGAGAGTTTGGCTATTCTTTGCCATATCTGAAGACTCTGCCTTTCCAATAACAGGTTTGATTCCCTTCTGACTTACAGTTGATTTTATTTCCATTATTGTAGCCTACCACTTTCAACAGACTGACAGTCAAGTCATGACAGAAGAACTGTCTCTAGATCTAGGCATTCACAGAGGTCCCAATCTCTACAGTTTTGGCCACGATTTCGTGCTTAGAGAAGTACATTAAAACATCAGGTGGGCATGAATACAGACATCAGAGTCAGACTTCTATAGTTGAAAAAAAAGGTGAAATTACTCTCATTTTTACTGTTTGTGTAGTTACACACAGTGGGAAAAGATGCAGAAAGGTCTCACCATCATCCCCTTCTCCCCTATTATCATCACTTTTCTGCTTTGCCACTGGAAACAGAATGATAGCCTTGGATTAAGCTATCCCCCAATTCAAATCCAAACTTGATTTGGTTCAGGTCTCAGCCTGCCTATCATATATGCACAGACACCTGTAGTAATCCTACTGAATATGTTTTAGTCTGATTTTTACATTAGACAATCTTACAGAGTGATATCAGTGAAGAAGGGGTGCATTTATCTGAATAATAACTGTGCTGGATCCAAGGATATCATATGCATCACATCAAGAATAAATGTGTACAGGAGTGTTCTGCTGCAAAAGTTTTCATCCTGTCAGTAAGTATCTGGGGTTCTATCACTCTTTCATATAGCATATAACATTCCTAGGATACACACTGTAAAAACAGTCCCAAACAAATCTTAACGATAAACTTTCCTATGTTACGGACAAATAAAAACGTAAAAAACTTTTTGAATCAATACATTTTAACATGTGACTGTTCCTTTCTCATCTGAACTTGCATAAAGAGTTACAATAAGCAGTTCAAACAAGCTATTTCTACACAAGCTATTCCTTACATTGCCTGCTAAAGTGGTGGTTAATTGCTATTTGTATTTTATCAGTACAGAAACTATGGAACAAAGTAGGAAGTTACACAAAAGTGAGCAGGAAAACAGGATTAGAAGGTAGAACCCAAACTCAGGAATAGGTTACAGCATGTTAAGCGATAAGCAGTCATGGTGATGTGCTGAGTTAGTGCAGGTCAGTCTTGTGGACTAAGATCACACGCATATGTAGTTATCATAGATCAGCAGCAGTAACTTGTTCTGGTGCATAAAATCTGAGTCTTAATCCCCCAAAATGTCCATCATGCTAAGTTGAAGTAGGTATGTGCCAGTACACTTCTCCAATTTTTAAAATTCATTTGAAAGACTAAAAATAGCTTCTAGAATACATTAAAAGAATATGTTCCTATGTTATTCTTTGAGACACTCGTTATTTCACTTGCAAGAATGTTGCAACACCGTCCATCTTTATGAGATTACAGACCAGAGAAAACACATGGGGATGGCTGACTGTCTTTACATGAAGCCTTCTTTGCACCCATCTAGCAATACAAATAAAGCTTACTAGTGAGGATAGATGACACTCAGCTCAAGGCATTTTACACTGCTAGACTGATGCAAACCAACCTTTGTGTAGGCAAGAAGCCAGTGTCTAGTGTTTGTCTGACAAGAAGCAAATCTATTTTTGTTTATAAAACCCTGTGATAGATCATTAGAATAAGAAACCCCAAACCCCCAGTTACTTGTGCCTATTGGACGAGCTGAAATAGTACTGAAGACTGGTGAATCTTCCAGGACATTAATAACCAAGAACCACTAGAAATAACCATGGTAACAAACAGTAGCTAAGTACAGTACAATCACCCTGATTACCATAGAATTATCACAAAACAAATGTTTATTTTTCCTAAATACGTGTATTATGATGATGATGATAATGTTAGTAACTACCCCAAATTACAGAGTATTTGCCCAAAATGCCAATGGCATTGCATTAAATGCTTTGCTCTGCACTTGTTTTCAGACTTGCTTGTAGTAATTTGTGTAAGAAGTGTATTTATAACAGATTCTTTTCTCACTATTTCTCCTTCTTCCC
>VXAL01014010.1:161644-172115 GCA_013399475.1 Chauna torquata
GAATATCAGTTGGATTCATTGATCACTTCACAGCTGACCACAACAGCTTCCTGACATTAGTCATTGCACCATTAACCTTTCTATAAGGCTCTCTCACACAGGAGACAACACAGGCTTGATTTTAATTTACATACAAGGGTTTGTATATTCAGGGAATTATATTTTAAGAAATGAAAATAAGAATTCAAACCAATAGAGTATATGCAGGTTTGGCTTTAAGGGTGTTGAGGGAAAAAAGGTACTATGTTAAATGAAGCAGCAATGTTAGTAGCACAATGGGGGGACTTCTGTTTGCTTTTCTTGAGTCTCTGTGTGTCTAATCCCACTTCTTGGCCTCATTCATCCTGCGAATGCTTCTAGGATGCCATCTGATTTCACTGCTGAATTTATCTCACTTCCCCTGAGCTCATGCTGGTCTGATCCTGGTAAGCTGGTGTGGGAAGTTAAAATGGCAAGAAATCCTAGTCACTGTTTTGGCTGGGCTACTTCGCCTCCCCAGTTCAACATCAGTACTAGTCAAACAAGCACTGGGAATCAAGAGCTAAGCTGTAACATTGAATTGAATCTTTGGCTAAGATACTGGTCTTCATCATTCAGCAAATTCCTGCCCATATCCCTGGACACTTGCTTTTGTTGCCTTCTTTTTTTTTTTTTTTAAATCAAGATCAGCTCCCTAAACACTGTGAGGAAAATAAATTAATTCTTCTAAGGCAAGCAAGTTCTCTGATCTAGCTGAGATCTAGCTCCATGGTTTTGCTGATATGCCCAAGAGGAAGCACACTGTGTCCAAGGATGGGAACCAGCAGCCAGTGACAGACAAAAGCAGAAACTTTGTAAGCCATCCTTCCTGCTAGAGGAGGAGTATTTTGGAACTGCCCCATTATAGCTCTCTATTAAAGATATCCTTTGAAAATGACTTAAATTCCATTATAAGAAAAACGATCTTGGGAATTGCAGGAACCAGAAAGTAGTTCTAGTAACACAGGTCTACTGGTTTATCAGTACACCAGGGCTGGTGTAACAGTTAATGTTTTTCCTCGTATGCATGCTGGATAGTCTTGATACATTGCCAGGTGCAAAGAAGTCCCCACCACGAAAGAATCTAGCCCAAAGCCACATGTGGTTCTGCCACCTGGGACAATGAATGCCAGATCGAGCAGGGATTGACACTAAAAGGGTGCTGAAGAAAAACCAGAGGACTGAGGCAAATCAGTTGAGTCTGGCAACTAAGATCTAGAATGAGATTGCCACACTGATTGACAGACATTTGATGGACCTGATGCCCTTGTCACATTTACCTTATGTCAGTGGAACTGCATTAAGTAAACTATAATGACTCCAAATTTATACTGGTGCCAGAGAGAAGGAAAAAAAAACAGCCTAAGGAAATGCTCAATCAGTGTAAGGGTCTGAAACTGCAGAAGTTAACAGAGCTTACCCGGTTTACACCAGCTGAGAGTATTTTACATATATACACATGGACATTACACAGCATATATTCTACAGTTTTCATCATGCAGTACACACTTCTCTGCAACAAAAGTATATATGTACACACAGGGACATGCATAAGCAGATAAGAGTCCCATTATTAGCCTCATCCACTGTTATGTATTAAGATTCCCAGAAAGCTGAAGTTAAAATCTAGTCACAGACTATCAGGCTCACATCAATGTGAGGCATAATGACAGCTGGCACTCGGCTGTTTTCAAACCCCCCCTTTTACAGTATATAGCACCATGCTTCGACACACGATTGAAGTAATTAGCTGCCGAGCGGCTGAATGTACCCCGCAGAGCACTGGTGTCTCGTCTGACACATCTGGGCACAGAAAGTAATTGAAACAGCTGCTTCTACCCATATGGCAGCAAAAGCTGGTGGTAGAGAGCCTGCTGGCTAGGCTGTACCAACCTCAGACAAATTAGCCATCATTAATCCCAGAATCTGACCAGCATACACACAGCCACTAATCAAGACATCTGGGGGAGGGGTGCCATGTGGGAGTGGGCAGGAGGACTGCCAGGGAAGAAAGGGGCCATTTAAGATTATTCTTAATGGCAACAGTATAAAAAAAAGTCTTTTTTTTTTTTTTTTTAAAGCAGAACACCATGGCCCTCCCTCACCAACACTTTTCTCAATCAGCTTGTCTAGGTGGCTTCGCCCACGCTGTTCATTAGAGGGCTGCTAAAATAGCAGCACTGCTTTCTGAAAGTGTCGTACTGATATATGCACGTCTGGCATCACACAAAGATTATAAATAGCAGAGCGTAAGCTAAGAACCTGGGGTATTTTTACATCGTGGTGAATGCAGCATTGAAGCTAAGGCTGTAGATGAAAACTGGACCTACCATTGTTGGTACTTGAGGTACATCTTCCTGGCTTAAGTGTGGGGCAAACAGGTACATGTGGGCTTTTTTTTTGTTTCCTGCCATGCCTGTAATTTTTGGCTCCAAACTTTGTCACCTGCAGCAAAGTTGTGCAAAGCACTGTAGCTGCTCTTGGCATTGTAAAACCTAGCATGCAAGTGAGAAGACAGTGAAAACTTACACCTCATAACCACAGAAACAGACTACAATATAAGAAAGCAATTTGTTCTGGGAGGAATGGATTGTATGAAGCCTGGGGTATTGTGCCTCATGTTTGGATTACTTTGTGTCTAATAAGGTGTGAGCCTTAATCAGAGTTCCTCCTGTTGCTGGGGTATTTATGCTGTCCCTGTGGATTCCCTGTGGTCTCTTTTTAATAGTTAAACTCAGAACACAGCCTTCACCTTCAGAAAGGTCACTGATTTAAGCTTTTCTTCCTACCCATCCGCTGGTGTTTTCCAAACTTACAGGAACAAAGCATCTGAGATCTCAGCTCTGATACTGAATGTAGCTGAAATTAAGCAGGAGATTCAAGAATTACTGAGGGAGCAGGCAACCCACTAACTGCATACAACATGCTGCTTTAGACATGGCGCTAAAAGACCTTTGAATGGTGCCAAGTGCATATACATTAGCATTTTAGTCAGTGTGCTTCTGATTAATCCTGTTTACTGTGCTCTGGCTTGAATTGTGGGATCTTGTGCTATGCCAACTGGATTCCTTTTGGATGAATATAAGCAGAAGGTGTGTGCCACAAGTGCACCTACTGCACTCCAGCTGCTAATGGGACTAGAAAGAGCCAGGCTAAAAGCAACCCCTCTAAACCTGAAGACGGTGGATGCAAAGTACTCACTATTTTGCTTGACAGTCCCACTCCTACCAGACTATTTGCTAAGACATGTCACCAACAGTATAAGGCTCTACTGGTACAGTAGCATGAGCACACCAAATTGTTCCTGTGTATCAATCACTTTGTTATCCTTATTTATTCTGAAAGAAGCTGTGACATTCACTAACACTGCTTGTATGCTGCAAGCAAGCTGTTGGCACTGGCGTTCTCGTTTCAGCTGCTCTCTGTGCTGCTTCACAGTAGAAAGTGAGATCACTTGCACTTGATCCCAGTGTCCAAGCAGCAGCATGTTCCAAATTCTTTTGAGATAAATCTCTTCTACTTTTGAGACAAATAGCACTTTGTTTGCTTTAAAGCAACTACATTCCCAGCCCCAGTCCTCTTTCAGCTTTCAGATCCAGACACATAAGCCATGTTATTTTGCAGGGGGGACATCCCACCAAGTGGGAGAGGAGATTAGAATCAGTGAATTGCATTGTACCTACACACCTTGTTAACCCAAATCAGGCTGACTCCGCTGGTAGTTCATTATGATCTTAATGATGCACACCTCTGTTTGCCCATGTGGGATGAAGAGTTTAAAACCAATCACGTCTTCCAGAGGAAGGAGAGATTCTGCCTGGACACTCAAAATTAAGTAACAGTTGCAAGGTTATCTTCTGTTAGTGATCTCTCTCCTCTGCTTGCATCTTGCTCCTTCCTTGTTCCTTGAAATCTGTTTTGTGAAGTAAGCACCATTCCTCTATATAGACTTGGAAAGTTTTGGTGCTTCTATGAAATAAGTAATCATGCAATGTCTTTCCCAGTTTGGAAATTTATTGATATGCTGCTTTATGACTGTTGGGATGAAAGATGCTGTGCAAGTGCAAAAGCCTGTATTACATTATACCACATTATGGCTTCACTGCAGGCTCATCTAAGGGAAGACAAACTGCAAGACAGCAATTGCACTGGTAATTAACAGAGTAAAAGAAATCACGAAAAGCACATGAAAGGCAAATGTTCTCATATACATGATTTCTATAAAAGTTTTTCCTTAAATGTCATTCTCTAGTAATACTCTGGTTCCTTTGACATCCTATTCCTGTTTTATTATTTTTTTAAACAAACCTATGTTACTTAAGAAAAATATCTGTCTGGAGAGCTCTCCTGACAGCATGTGTCTGTGATAACAAAGGAGACCCATATACCCCAGCACAATGAAAAAAATAGCACTATCAACATGACAATTTTGGCTGCTTGTAGTGTCAATGCACTGTTTCTGTCTTGCCTGGCTTCTAAAACAGCTGAACACATACGGCTTTGTGGGATGTGCCTGGTGAGAAGAAGCAAGGGGAGAGTGAGGTGGCCCCTTGTGATTTGTTTACAAGAATGTTGCTTCCATCAATCTATGTCTGTGAGGGATGGAAGTATGCTGTTAATGCTTCCCTTGACACATGGATCAGGTAATGTTGCCAAACATATCCCTCCCTTTCAGACATTCCATGACTGCTGGATCCTGAAGGCAGATGTAAGCTGTGTCTTCTATCATGGCATCTGCAGTGTGGTCTTTTCTTTGCTTACAAATTCACTTTTTTTCCTTTGAATTGCTTGCCTGGCAGGCTAAGCCACTCTTTATTATCAAAGAAAGCTGTAAGAGGAATCAGTCTGCAAATTCTTCCAAATGCTGCTGGCTATTTTCTGTCCAAGTATTTCCTTCGTTCTATGGCGTTTCATTTCAGAGGTTGGGCTTTACAAATATTCTGCAGTAATTTTGGTTCAGCAGTATAAAAGTGCAGGTGTTTTCCAAGAACTGGAAGGAGCATTTTTTTTTTTTTCAACAGTATTCCACAAGCTTTTTCACATACACATTTTTCTTTCACATGTTGATAATTCATATCCTGATAGATGATCAATACACAATAGCTGATCCACTACTGAATACCTGGAGTGGTGGCTACTTCACTAACTCCCTATCAAATACCCTGACATAGCACTTCCCCTGGGACACATCCTAATGCAAGTGAGGAAACGACTCACTGATTACCAGGCCATATAGTTTGACATGTGTTTAGGTGTCTTGAGTAAGCATTTGAAGTAAATGAGATTTCTGTAATTTTGTGAATCAGCACCAAAAAAACAGAACAAAAACCCTCAGAGGTAAACAGAGCATATTGAACTGAACAGTTGAAATTGTTTCAAATATTGGAACTAGTATTTATTTATTTATTTTCGAGGACATTTTGCAGTTCGAACAAGCTGACAACACAAATTACATTAGTGTCAACCTGAGTCCACAGTCTTCAGTGAGGTAGCTTTGCTGAAAAAGACTTCAACCAGTTTGACAAAGGAATTTGGAGGAAATGATCAGAGGTGGACGCAGCAACAGAACTAACCAGAATTTGAATGCTATAATCCTGAAGCCCATGGAAAATGCAAATGGGTGAAGTGACAGTCAGACCAGTAGGAGATAAAGCGATGCTGTGAAAACTACCCAAAGAAATTCACTGTGTGTGGCCTGGCTAAGAGATTCGTAATATACAAGGAGTACTTTGGAAAGAAGCATGACAAAATTCAGGGAATTAATACTTTAAGCAGCAGGAGAACTTTCCTGATAGTAGGATCTTTTAGCCAGTAGGACAGTCTGAAAATTAAGTTCAGTTTTGAGACATTTAAAATCTCAAATATCCCAAACCCTGGGGCGAGACAGGTTTTTAAGTATGGAGCAATCAAAATTGCAGAGGAAAATATGGCACATTTACACTGATTTTGCCTCTAATTTGTCACTGAAAAGGGTTTGTTCAGAAAAAGCAAGGCCTTTTGCTTTTTCTATGGGAACTGGACACTCCACTTATCAACTTGCACATTACTTATCTTTGTATTCCTTCAGAAAAAAGTGAATCAGCATTTTTTCCTAGGCAAGAACATGGGGAAAAATGTGTTTCTCCTTTTAAACGAGGGCATTTTGGGATGTATGCAGTTGAATGGTTCTTTTAGCATTGACATTAAATACTCAGCATATGTGAGCACCTGCAATGATGCATTGGTAAACATTTAACAAAGGGATCTTTTTTCCCCTTCTTTGTCCACTATTACATTTATGAAACTAATTACATTTTTCAACAAGAGGATCACTGTTTTCCTTCAAATTCCCTTTCCAATTTGAGCCCCAGGCATATGTACCACACCACACAATTAAAACAGTTAGCACAGCACCTGGATTACAACTCTGCAGTCCATTGGAGGCCATGTGTTACNAGGTGTTACATAAACTCTAGTGTTTCTTTGCTGAGCTGCAGTGGACAGTTGCCCAAAACGCTCAGTTCTGATACAGGCTTGCTTTCAGATATTTATGAAAAATCATTCAATTTGAAACATCTGCAGTTCTTCATAAGAGACCTATCCTGAGGGCATGTTCTACCTGTGCCTGAAGCTTCCTGCCTGAACAAAGCAGATTATGAATTAACCTACATCTCTTGTGTGTGTGTATGCATGAAGGAGTATGTGTGTTAAGAGTCTGCCCATGGAAAGAGAAGACTTCCCTGTTCAGATATTTTAAGTCATCTACAACATCTGTGTTACCTAGTTCTGTTAAAAATGTGTAGGAAAAGTTTAATTTGTCAATTCCACAGAATTATTTGCAATAAGATTCAAGATGCTCCAAATATTTTTATCATATTTTATAAATAGAATTATCCTTCAATATTTTACAAAACAGTTATGAGTGCATAATGTTCAAATATGTTCCTGGTTAAATTATAATATTTATCTGCATTTCACACTAAAACACCATCGCATTGCAAGTATTATTCAAAACAATGAGCATAAGGATGAGGCCAGCTCCAGAGAGCTGACAATTTCAGACCTTCCTTTTGAAGAAAGCTCTACAGCTTCTAAGAAGACAAGATAATTCACAAGAGTGACTCCTGCTCAGCAGGGTGCTGCTTCAGCTCTTCAAAACTTGCATGGCCATTCTTTAGTCTTGAGCAGACCATATATGACCCTGACTGTGAGGACATTATGGTACTCCAGAATATCTACAACCCCAGCAGCTCAAATCACTTTGTCCATAAAGCCATAACCCCACCCTAAAGAGAGACAGAGGGATTGTAAATGACAATTCATCTTTCCTGCCAAGTGGTTTTACCCCAAATTGTGTTTCCTTTATTTATTTCACATTCTGCCTTCCCTTGACCCTTAAGATTCATTGCTTTGTGTTGGGCTTCCATGGGACTTTTTTTTTTTCCCCCAGAGTTCTAAGAGTGTTTTTAATTATAATTTGAGGAAGAAAATGATATTGTTGGAGACCCCCTTGGAGCATTCTCAGGGTGGTTTGCTTATAAATCAAGTTATTGAGGGCTTAATTGTGCAACCCCTCTGTCTTGCAAGCCCTTACTCATCTGAGTAAGTTCAGTGAGACTTCCCAGTGGGTACGTGTTCACTAACATGTGTGTGCAATCTGGCATTACATGAATATCACTCACACATTTTGTGGTCCAATGTATTTCCAGTATTTGCAGTGTGTTAGATATAGTTTAATAGTAAACATCTGTTCAAAATGATTTATCAACATTGTGGGCCAGTTTCTAACATCCTCACTCATACAGAGTGGTACCTAACTTCTTGAGGAGTCCCTTTGAAATGAGAAATCACACACTGGAACGTATCAGAATCTGGCCCTACAAAGCTTAAGTCCGCTGAATGCTTACGCCTAGTCCACCAAAATATTTAAAAACATGCCTAATTGAGCACATATATGTATGCCATGTCTCCTCAAAGAAAACACTAAAAAAAATCAAGTAAATTTTTTTGAGAATTTCTGTGGGCTTAACCTTGCAGGGTGCTGATTTTTATTGAGATGTTAGCATCTAATTAGAGTTAAGTGTCTGGTAAGTATTTTTTTGGATTCTGCCTTGGTCACCAGAACCTTGCAGTATTGACCCTGCCCAGAATAAACAACTTCAAAACATATTCATCATCTACCAAGTTCAGCTAGCAGCAATTCAGTTTGTTACTTGTTGTTTTTAAACCTATCACATTAGAAAGCTGGCACAGGACTAACAAGCCCTGTAGTTTGGGAACTGCATTTATCTAAATGTGTAGAGAATTTTTTTCTTAGGAATACATACACATGCTATGTATGTCGATATATAATGGATATGTACATATTCACATAGAGACTGATATTTCTTTCCTGTATCTCTGCAAACAAATCAAAGCCTTGCTTGCTCCTAACCCGATCTTGATTTCAGAAAAATAGATATACTGTACCATATCTCATATGCAGGGACAGATATGCCTTCTGAATAATTTAAATACTTCTTATAGTACAACTGGCTGCACAAGCAACTGCTCTCCTGCCCATGGATTCATGAAAATCCCTTACTTTCTCACTGGATGTTAACAGGAAAAAAAAATGTGGACCAAAAAAAGAGCCTAACATATCAGCCATTACCCAGCAAGCTCACTGAATGAACAGCTGTAATCTCATTCTATCTTTCTGTTAGTTTATAGGTTAACGTCCCAAGCATACCCTTTCCTGTGCAATCACTAATTGATTTCACAGTGTATGATTAATAAAACAAGTCTCTGGAAGTCAGGCAAACACATTTGCTTGTTATAGAGAATACAGTTGACAAGACGCTCTGTAACAGACCCATGCAGTGCCCAACAAAATACAGCAAGACATGTATAAAAAAATGAAAATTTAACTTTTAGTGATAGTGACTGCATGTAGAGCCTGCAGCAGTCTCATCCCTCTGACCTCACTTTGTGAGCTACAAATGACCTCACTGAAAAACAACAGAGACCTTTTCTTGCTCTAGGCTGTCTCTTGATTGTATCTCTTCCTTGAGGTTACTGTAACTGCTCTTTTCCAGGGGTTGGGAAGAAAAAAAAAAGAGAGAAGCCGAGTAGAAACACTTAGCTGAAGACCCAAAGGCCCCCCAGGCCTGCTTCTTCCTCAGTTCTACCATCACTCTATTAATAACAGACAACGTTTTCATTAAACGATGCACTTTCCTGCTCCAGGATAGACTTGAGTTTTCTGTACTGATCATTATAAGAGTCCCAAGAGGGCTCCTACAACCACAGTCTTCACAACAGAGACAAGAACTATCTGTTCCTTCACAAACCATATACTGTACTGATCTCAAGAGTGAAAGAGACCTAATCACCCACACATGAAAGAGGTACAGAGCCTAGTTATCAAATTCCATCGTATAAGATTAAAAACATCCCCCCTCCCCCCCAAATTTTCATATAAGGTCTTAATGGATAAAAGATTTCTTCAAGCTGCCCCTGAATGGCAGGAAGCCATTTCTCTTGCATGGCAATTACCCTTGCTTTATTTTATTTTAAATTGAAGAAGCCTCCCTAATCATTAAATCTTTTTCAGCTCTGATTC
The DNA here is from genome assembly GCA_013399475.1 of Chauna torquata. Taxonomy (NCBI): domain Eukaryota; kingdom Metazoa; phylum Chordata; class Aves; order Anseriformes; family Anhimidae; genus Chauna; species Chauna torquata. The sequence goes on from VXAL01014010.1 coordinate 171,246, forward strand.
ATTTGTTGCATTTAGGAAAGTTTCCTGTTCAGTTTAATATTTGAAGCAGCAACTTTTAAATAGTGGCAAATTATTCTTTATATGATTTTTCTCTCTCCTTAAACAAGAATATTACTGATAATTCTAACCCTGTGTTAGGAAGGCCAACATGTTGTGCAAGGGACTACAAAAAGCACATGGTGATACCACCCAGTGCTCAGAGGAGTTTGCAATCTAAAGAGACATTGCATGGTAACTGCATCAGAAACAGAGCAGTTACTACTTTTCCTATTCAGAATGGATAGTATTTTCTCAGTGCACCCACTTCAAAAGGTACAATAAACACTATTTGCATGCCCAAAGACCCCCCTGTATTCTTCACCTTTTCTTATGAAAACCGGATGAAGAAACTAAAAGGATAATTTAAACATGGAAGTAAAGCTATCACTAATAACTGACTTTACAGGGAATTGCTCAAAGTGCTTCCTCAGAGTACTTGGAATAAAAGATTACAAAAACATTTCTGGAATACTACTTACAATCTGGCTAGGATATCATCAGATATTTACCAAAGATACTTGAGTTAACACTGCTATTATCACTTTAATTCATAGCTTAAAGTTCAAGGATAAATTCCCACTGGGAAAATAATGAAAGTTTTACAACTTAAAACATTGTATTTGCAAAAATGATGACTACTGAAAATGTTCCATTAGCATCTGGAAACAGAATATGTTGCCACCACTATAATTAATGATACATGGCATGCCAAACTCACAGGCACTTCTAGTCAGATGCAGTGAAACGAGGCCTTCACCTTTTGGGTGGTCACGTCAAGACAGATTTTCTGAGTAGGCTTTTCCACTGTAGTATCAGCTAAAAAAATGTAAG
>VXAL01014010.1:176279-214233 GCA_013399475.1 Chauna torquata
GCAGACTTAAGTAATTGCGTACAGATAAAAAAATCAAAGACCCAGGAGTTTTCCCCCTCTCTGTGCCCTGCAATGAACACCACAATCACTTTTGGCTTTTTTTGTATAATTATCCTTTTATATCCTTTCATACTTCTGTGAAGTATATGTCTTTTAGGATAGCAGAAATGAGAAGGAGCATTCTATATACCTAGTTTTCATGAGGTATTGCTTTCTTTTAAGTACCTGCAAGACTGTCAGCCACCACAGAAAATACACCATGTTATTCTAGGACTGCATTGTGATATTTATGATCTAGATACTGCACTGTAACTTGAAACAGGCTCATGTAATACATTATTTCAAATTTTCTAAAAGTTATGGAAGGTTCAGGTCTAAGGTCTGGTCCCTGACTGAGATACAGTTTATTTGAAAAATGCAGAGCGTGCATTTGGCTCAACAGGTCATAGCACTGGCTTATAAGCTCCAGAGGATCAGAAATCTTGAAGCAAGTTTGTATTTGGAACCCCAGTTTAAACCAACTTTGAAAAGTAACCAAACTAGTATCTTGCAAAACCTTGTGTAAAAAAAAGCCTCCCACCCAGGATACTAACACTTCAGACTGTGGAACAAGAAATACTCTACCACAAGAAAGCAGATGCAAATGTAGTTCATGTTCTCAGTTATTTTCAGAGCTGGATTAGAAACTGAGCTAAAATAATCTCAAAACCTAACTTTATTACAAGACACTGCTTACTTCCAATTGCCTGATATAAAAATCAAAGAGAATGTCTTTCTTGCTTTTTTCTTCCTTATATCTCTGATAAAACAGATGAAGAGGAATGAAAATCACTATTTCTAAAACTTTCATGCCACAAAAAATAGTTTGGAATGCAGATTAGAACTTTATTTTAGTATATATATACACATCTAACCCTGTTCTGTCTTTATAGTAACGATTGAAAACATAGCTTCTAACCAGTGATATGCAGCACAGCACAGGATCCCTTCTGGCAACCCAAGAAATAAAACAGGGAGGTAAACTCAGGAGAAGCTTGGGTATCTGGTCTGCTTCCGGAAAACCTCTGGCTGAAAGAAGTCAGCCTTCGCTTGAAAAAGCAATGAACTGAAGCTGATTACAGATGGTAGGAGTCTGACTCTGGACTAAGAATAACTCCCCGTGTACTGATATTTTACCAGACCTTTGTGCATGTTGAAGGCAAAACTCTTCTCATGATACTTCCACCATCTGGAATTTCCCCCAACAGGTCTACATAAGAGTCTGGCTATGACCAAACTATACCTGGAAATAAACTCCCTTCTTGAATATGAATTGTAAACAAAAGTATCAGTTGGAAGAGTCTGACCTCTACTCTTTGCTAGCATTCCAACATCTGGAGAAAGAATCATTTTTGGTCCCATACATTTTCAAAACACTCAAGAAGGTCTGAGATATCAACCAGGCTGCAGACCTGATCTGGAGGCCAGAGGCCCCCCTGCTGACTTTGTGGATTTGGATCAGGGCCACAGAAAAACAGCAATTCTTTTGGCTTGCATTAGAAGACAATTGCCATTTGTAGGCAATGTGCAAATATTCGGGGACTTTACTGCACTGAACCCAGTAAAGTTTTACTCTGTATTAAGTTATTGCAATGTTTGAAACTGAGCTACAAAATTTTAATTAAAAAAAATCAGTAAATTCCATATGGCTCCCAGGTGTTCTTCAACCTGGTCCCCAGTCTCCCTTTTTCCCTTCACCAGAAAAAGAAAAAAGGGAGCTGGATTTATATATAGAGATACCCTTCATTCTGCCGCCATCCTGATATTACTGTATCCAGCGCTGCAGACAAAGGTTGGGACTTCCTGCACAGTATGGGCCCAAGTCTGCTTTACCGTTATACAGCATTTGCAGATGTTTCCAGGAAATTTGCTCCAGGCAGGTGAAGAAAAGGAGTAAACTTCTTGGCTTTCCTATATATTAATCTCTCCTCCCCTGTCCCAACATTCATGTGTAATTCATTCTCCATTCAGCCTCAGGATGTCCACGTTTCAGAACGGGCATGAAGTCAGTCATGGTTTTATATTAGACCTTGGTAGGTTATTTTTAAAGCATGTTTATTGGTTTTCTTTCATTCAGTTCATCCAACCACACAAAGTGTTCAAGTAAAAAACTCAGACATACCAACTTAGAAATCACTTCCACTATTTTCTTTTATTTATAATGTTATGAAATCTTGTAGGGCAGAAACGATCCTAATTCATTTCTTAGTTGATTTACTCATGCTCTACAGTATCTTTATAGAAGGAAAACACAGAAAAATGTAAGTTGATTTAGAGATATTTGCCAGTTACATCAAGCCACTATGGATTGTGTCATTTTAACCTGGCTCTCATATGACACCAACCAAAGCCTCTGAGCTTTCTGTCAGTTTTTTCCTATTTTAACATAGAAACAATTCTCCTGACTTCTACTTGAAAGTCTGGTGGCATTTGAATCACCACATTTAAAGCTATTTTAAGCAGGTAAAACAAAGAATCACTAAAAACCATGGAAAAGATCACCCAATCCTATCTGTGAATCAAGATAAGGTAAATCTACTTCACCACTTAAAGATTACAGTTGTAAGACCTGTCAGTTCTTAGGACTAACAGCTTTCCAAACACCCACAGACACTACAGGAGAAGTCAAAGAAAGAAAATCAAAACTCACATGTCAATGAAAAGAGAACACATTTGTTTATTGAAGACTACTTTGGGACAAAGGAAAAGGACTAGCAGAACAAAATCTGTACAGGACTCAATTTACAGAAATATGTTTACTTGTTTTTAGTGGGGAAAACAGTACACACCACTGCCCAGGAAATCTTGACACTAATGCCCAACACTTAATGAGCCCTGTTTAGTCTTGTCTTTCACTGTTTTCTTCCTCCCTGTGAGTGTTCCCTGAGTTGTACTGCATTTTCTCACAATGGACTCTTAAATTACCATTCAAAACAGTGCCCATTCAGACATTAAAACTTTTTAAATATACATAGGTAGGTGTCAGTTGTCAGGGGAGAAGTCCATTTCCTTCTTCTGGTCCTTTATGCTAGATCTTATGCCACACAATTCCCTAAATATGGATATTTGCCATGGCAACAACTGCAGCATAGTTTTGCAGAACTCACCCTTTAAGTGGCTTAATGGATATGGTATTTATTCCCTTTCTGAAGATTTAGCTTCAGTGACACATTAATACAAACATAAATGGAGCAAATATTTGTGTGCTTCTTGGGAATAACAAAGGCACGTTTATCTGATACACACAGAAAAGACATTTTTGAACCTCATTAATACATGAGTAGAAGTCAATGGAGGAAAATGGATCTTGTTAACTGGCTTCTTGGATACCAATAAGCATCTCATTTGCCTTAAACATATCAACCTAGCAACACTATTTATTCAATATAGAATAATCAGTGACATTAGAGAGCCCCGGCATTGCACATAGAGGAATGATTAATCTATTATTCATTCCACAATAAAGACTCTGAGGGATTTATCATATGAAAACTAATATTCAGAAAAGGAGACAGTATTTTTTTTTTCCTGACCTGTATGGGAATTCCTGTCCTGTGGGATGAATTCCATTGAATAACATTGAATTATTATTATTTTTAAGTTCCTTTCCTTCCTGCAAGCAAGGAGGCATTTCAAGAGACTAAGGGACTGATATGCAGTGGGAAGACTTACTGGTTCTGAGACGCTTGCAGGCACATAACTTCCTATAAATTGGACTACTTTTATGCCTTCTGAAGAGATGGAATTGTGTTGATATGAGACAGAAGCACCTTCTTGCTCTCTGGTGTCTACCTTGCTAAGATGGTCTGAGTTGACATAAGGATATACACACACACACATATGTACAGACATAAGAAAAACAACTTGAGAAAAATAACTGGAAACCTCACAATAGAGCTGTCCACATATCTGTCATAGGCCTGCTCTCCTTATCTAGAAGACAACTCTTATGTTGCCAGATCCAAGAACCTTGGAAGACATTTTCCTTGGACACCTCAGCATAAGCTAACATTGGCCCACTAGCTCTCAAACCTCACAGCCAATTACCTCCATGAAGGCCAGTAAACAACTAGACTCTACACCTGCTTTGGATCATTTAGATACAGCCACTAATTTCCTTCATTAACTGTCTAATAATTATTAAGAATCTTTCTGCTTACTCTGCAGTAACAGTGATGGCCTGAGTTACAACACTTCAGTAATCCAGTTCTATACCTGAACAGATGTGCAGCTGTGTGTTTAATTGCTGTCAGGATGGCACCTGAAAAGCAGTTATTTGAATATAGATTTAAGTAACAGGACAGGTGACTTGCAAGGTCTACACATGCATTTGTGTGGACAGCTTGGGATTCTGCTGTTTCAAGGACCAAGACTTTTTAGCTTCTCTTTTCAGTAAGTTTCTTCCAGTAGCTAAGAGGCCATTAAAATCAAGTGGAAGTTTTGTCTAAGTAAGCACTAAGTAAAAATTATAGAACTGGGATTTAGATCACGAAACTGTCTAAAAGGCAACTTGTTATTTGATTTTGAAATGTAATTGAAAGTAAGAATAATGAAGATAACTCCAATTACTTTGGAATGGCCTTCTGCTCCTTGCAGGGTATGCAGTGATTAACTAGTCTTTTATAGCACTTCATTTTTTTCCCCAGTGATGGAAGATTTACCCAGGAATCCTTGGGTAAGAATCATTTGTTTTGGCAAAGATATTTGTAATAGAGGGAAGAGAAGATGCAAACCTCTCCCTCAGCTCACCCACCCACTCAGCTAATCAGCTTTTCTGTGGGCTGCTAGAAAAGCCAGGAGAAACTTGCAGAGGAGGATTCTTCACACTAGCTTTAAACAGGCTAGCACAGCAGACAATGAAGACAACTGCAGCTTTTACCATCCTGGCTAGCATGGCACTAACCGTAGGACCTACATCACAAGTGTACTGGCTTCAGCACACCTGTAAACACCACTGAGCTGAGTGAAAACCAAGTCACACTTCTAAGAACTTCTGGTGAATAGTCCCACTTCACGTGGCTGGACTTTGAATAGGCAGACCTCTTAGTACATTTCCTTTCATTACTAATTTTGGAGAATACAGCTATACCAACATCCTAACAGAGTCACGAGTTATCTGCTGTCTTAAAATATACCAGTGATGATGACTGGACTCAAAACAATGGTAGCTTCTTCGCTTCTTTCCACAGGAGCTCTGTATCATCATAGCACTCGTCACCCATGTGCAACTTGATAGAACCCCAGAGATCGCATGAGAAAACTCTTTTTTGATGACTGAAATAAGGGTGCTGTTTTATGCCACAGCGTAGTTTAAATTATGCAAAACTCTGAGATATGCAAGGCATAAAGAATGGAAGAACAAGGCCTTTAATTGAATTCATGACCCATTTCAATTGAATTGCTAAAACCATAAAACAGAAGAACAATTTTGCATTCTGCTAACATAATCCACCTCCATCCACGTTACTCTCCATGAGTCACACACACACACTTACTGCATGAGATGCAAGAAAGCACCACATAGCAAGCAGCTGAATTAGCATCTTCTTTTAGGCCTTACATTTGACTATGAAAATAGTGAATATTGAGATAGGATTATTCCAACTATTATCTAGAATTCATTGTTAACTACAAGAAACTGTGTCTTCACTTGGAAATTACAGTTTTTGTGTGAACTAGCCGCATTTGTTCCTCTGGTATGGTCAATAACTGTCTTTGCTTTAGACCTTTCTGACACACCATTTCAGAAACTAGATAAATTCAACCTATTAGGCTATTGTTCCTATAGGAGAGAGCATTTTTGTGTTACTGTCCTCCAAATTAGCTTACAACAGGGGCAAATGAAATGACAGAGGCATTAAGAGGCAGAAGCATGTATCCTATGATCAGAAATACCAGTTCTCAAAGCATTAAGCAAAGACCCTACAGAACAAGGCTGAAAGCCAGTACTGGAAGCAGCCCCCATAAAAGCATTTCCTTGCTGGAGGGCTGATGGCATCCTCCTCACCAGAATGTGCTTTTCCCCATCTGAGGGGGCTCTCACAACCTGCAGCAGGACTGCCCTCACCCCACCACCCAGCTCTGACCCCATTTCCCTGCACAGGATCACAGCTCCATATTCTCTCCTCTCCTTTGTCACTCTTTCTTCACATCCTACCTGGTCGGTCCTCTAATTCACTGCTTCCCAGGGCTTTGCAACCTCTAGCGGGCCTCACTTTTTGCAATGAGTGCATTTCCTGGCTGCTGTATGCACACCTGCAGTCAATAACTGGAAGATGCCCAGGTGTCACACAACAACCTTCTTTCCCTCATCCAGGTTGACCATCGTAGTCCAAAATGGCTGCCAGAGCCATCAGAGAGGGAAAAAATACACCGTCGTAGTGGTCATGTGATGGCATTGGAGCCCCCTGATTGGCTGAGCCACTCCGGGCAGGCAGCTGCAGCAGTGCCCCACCCTGCATGGTGGCGTTACCTCAGGGCTCTGAGGGCGAGAGGGGCAGTGCATGGCCAGGCAAACCCCTCATATCGAACAGAACTGTGGAAACGAGATTCAGAAACATTTAACTGACTCCTAGGGAAGTGACAAATTTTAGATGTTGCCTCCCAGCCCAGGAGGGTGTCTCTCATGTACCACATGGATAGCTGAGTGGGGCAGGGGAAAAGTCACAGCTGCTGGTGGCAATGGGAGAGCTGGTAGAGTCGCGGGGGGCCTCCATGAGTGAGATAGGGCCTATATCTCATTGTTCCCATGCAGTAACGATCAATAGAAATGTAATTACTACTGTTCCGATTTGGCATAGCTAAAAAGGGTAGCGCAGCTTTGTGCTCGTTCTCCCATTGAGGATGCAGCTCTGCAAAACTACTCTTTTATCTTTCTTTACATATTTATTACAACTCTTTAGACTGATCCATGCAAACTAAATGAAAGCAACCAATAGAAAGAGGCCGGCTTGTGCCAGCAATCCCCAGACTGTCAAGCGATCAGTGAAGATTGGACAGGTCCTGATGAAATAAATGTTGGCTGCTGACTCTTCCAATTTTGCAACACTCCTCTGTGTCACTGGAGCAGCCTTGTCCAAGATTGAGATATTTGCAAACTGTCATCTTTCATAAATATCTGCCTTGAGTGACACTTTGCCCCCCTCCATTTCCCTTTGAAATGTACCTAGCTGGCACGGAGCCTGTGGGATTTCATTGCCTGTGATAGGTGATTAGCAAAGAGATGATTTCCTCCTCCATCCCCCTCCTCCCCTCTGCCAAAGGGCTGAGTGACAGGTCCAAAAGGCGAAAGGCAGACTGGGGAAGCAAATCTGCCAGAGGCAGAAGTGATGACACTCCGAAAACACTTCATTCATCTTGCCAAATTACAGGCTGGGCTGGGGACTGATGGGGACTGGAAGGGGAGGGGGGAATAATCCTTTGCATTTGTCTTGCATGCTCTCAGCTCAAAAATATTGCAGAGCAGCTCCTGATGCTTGAAGGACGCACCCCAAAACACTTCAGTTTCTTGCTCTGTAATGCTAGCAGGAGAGCTGCTACCTGGCTTCTGTTAGCAGTTTTCTGACACAGCGTATTAACTGTCTCAGGCGTAGATGTCAGATCCCGTAAGCTCTCACAGTCTTCCTGCCCAGACATCAATAACTGGGGCTGAGAGGGAATTTCAAAAAGCAAAATTAAGTAGTAAGCATCTCACCCTCACAGACAGTGGAGCCAGAGCTAACTGTACAGCATGCCTTCCCCTCATTTATTTGTTAGGGAACCATGCAGAGGGCAAAACAGGTATTTGTGATTGAGAAGTTATCTGTTTATCTATTGGGAAGGCTCCAGCCCTGGAGTGGGTAATTTGGGAAGTAGCACAGATGTGAACCAGTGATTATGTTGTGATGTCTTGCGAGCAACAGCTAAAATTAATTGTATGCTTGGACAAAGTTCTGCACAAAACTTTTTTTTTTTTTTTTTTTCAGGAAGAATAGAGGTTTGGCAATGCCAAATACATTGGATTGTTTTTTTTCCCCTCAAAACATTGTCTAAAGAATGGCATGATTGGAGGTTTTTAATTTAGGGAATTTTTCAATTTCTTGTTTTGAAGTGGACGTTTGGCTTAAATGCAATTACATTTTTTTAATTCACTGAAATGCTTCAGACTTGCCAATTAACTACTTCAACCCAAAGTATTTTACTTGAATTCTCAACATGTCCCAAGTTTACACTACTTACATTTTCAGACTTGGCAATTCTTTTTAATAGTGAGATTACCAACAAAGGAAATTATCTGTTTCTTCCTACCTTTGTCTACAGCCAATGTAAGCTTTAATATATCATTGAATCTTAAACTCACTCTTACAAGTGAAGAACAAGTCAGTTATTTCAGCTGGTGCAATTGAAAGTCTCTCTTCTGTCATCCTGAAGTACTTCAACAGACACACAAACCACTCGTGAAGAATGAGAATGATTTTATTTTTAATAATACATGAGTTTTTAGTTACATTTCAAAGGCAGCAGACCAAATTCTCGTCTCCCCTACGCTAGTCGAAGGTCTAGCATGCACTCAAATACAGGCTTAATGCTAATGTAGAAACTTATGTAAGTTTTATTATATCAGAACCTAAATCTCAAATAAATGGTGATGCCACTTCTCATTTTTACTTGTGTAAATGAAGTCTTGGCTAGCTTTCTGTAGCATCATCTGCTGACTGTATCTCTCAGGATATAATGAAGATGAAGATGAAGGCATAATAAAGTGATTTTCTAATGACAAAAATAGGCTCCCTGTACAGGACAGAGTCAAATGTCTACTCTAGACTTAAGAAATACAATCTAAAATGAGCTTACATGGTCACTACAGAATCAAAAATGTCAGACACAGAAAAGACAAACTGCACTCTCTGTCCTGGAAATGCTTGGTACAAGGTTGTTTACTAGATATTAATTTGCCAACAGGACATTTTTTAGCCATGCAGATTTAAAACTGTAGATCTACTGTACTATGTTCTATTCAGCAGAATTAAATCTGAAGTACTTAAAAACATTCTGAGAATTGAATTCAAACATAACATGGTTCCCTTTAACCCTTCAACACTAAAGATTTGCAAAACTGGGACTCTGCATGTTCTCAAATGTTGAGTTTCCTGTATCTGAAAAGGTATGACAATCAGCAAGTACTCAGTATTGTCAGCTGGAAAAGAAATGCCAAGACAACAAAATGATTAGATTTTTTCTTATTATATGAGGTCTTGCTTATAAATTGGAAGTGCTGGAAAATGACCATCATTTGGTGTTGGAACAGGGAAGAACCATCAAACATGAAAATAAAGCACAGAAGGATCAAAGTCAGCCAACCCTTTTTGGTAGATTTCAGTACTAAAAAGTGTGTAAAAAAATACGATGCCATTTATTTTGAAAAGTTATATTCTATCATCACTCAGCAATTTACAACTTCAAACAGCTAATTGAATATCACATACAGTGTGAGGTAGGCTAGCATAACAACATATTATCCCTCCCCACCCCCCCAGTTCAGCCTGAGAAACCTGGAAAGAGAAATTAAAATGAGGTTCTCAAGGATGGTCTTAAGGACCGAGTTTGTGACAGAAAAGAGATTAAAACTTAAAGGTCCTTTGTTTTCCTTCAAGAGTGTTAACTACCTCACTATATGTGTTTACATACACCCAGATGTGTAGTCTCTCTCTCTCTCTCTCTCTCTCTCTTACACACACACACACACTCAACAGAATTAAAAATAGAGGGAGGGAGCATATGGATAGGCAAACCTGAATGTCAGCACATGGACAAGTAACGCAGTTCTGCAGCTAAAGAGGAGTTCACATGAAGCTGAGGCAGCTTGATCCATAATTGCAACTAAAAGTAAAAATCTTTCGCAGCTACCATTTAACTGTCCCTCTAGCTTAATTATTTTTCCCTGCAAAATAGAATAAAAAAGGAGCAAAAGAATTCCTCATCCATGGTCATTTAGTGCTGTTGGGGGCTTTCTCTTGGGAGTTGGAGCTGTGAACCAGAAATCAGTTCAAGTGACTGTGCCTGACATCAGAAGAGCATTTAAGGTTGTTGCTTTCACCTCAGAGAGATCTCCGTGGAGCTGTGTATGAGGTTCTCAGTCTGTAGAGGGGAACAGGATTCATGCATATGTTAAAGATTTCCCAGCAGTCATCTCCAAGGGGTTCTCAATGATATGCTGACTCTAGGTGGCTCTGCACTAAGCTGGTGGGTTGGCTAAGGATTTTAGTGGATGTAGCCCTATATCCAATTTCTGGGTTAGGAAAAAGTGATAAATGCTACATATGAGAGTATGAGATGTAGTATAACCCATCTGTCCACCTACAAACACATGCATTGTACATATGACAAGTTAATTGTGCATTAATCAGGATATAATCTCATACTGCTAATGCAAGTTATGATGTAATTTTGCCTTTACTACTTATACAGCTATGGCCATAATTATCATGTAATAAATTGTATCATTTTAGACTGATGAATGACACTAGTTAATGCATCTCCACCTAATTTGTGTATTTCACATGGTGATGTAACATTACTCTGATTTGTTTCTTACCTGGGGGAGCTGCCATATACTTGTCTTACATCTTCACTGGACTTTTCAAAACACTTGCAACAGAAGAGAAAATATTTGGTGTTTTCTTTCATTAAAAACGTAAAAGGGGAAGATTTTACCAGAGACGGTGTTTTGCTTTTGTTAGGAGAATAATTCCTTTCCAGTGAGCCCAGATCTAAGCAGAAATGGATATACTACAAGCAACAAACCCCCAAAATGCTGACTTGGAATTTAACAGTCCACATTTGGCCTTCTGTAATGTTTAGTGCAAGAATGAATAGTTGCACATCCATGTCACTCCTACAGAATGCACATAGGTCCACTTGTTAAAATGAGTCACAAACAATATAGCTGTGGCTAAAAAGGAAAATTTGTGTGTCAGAATTACATGTTCACATTTTTCCTAGCTTTTGCAGCTCATCTGTTTACATGTACAGCTGTGTGTCTGACCCTCACACCTTAAACCTTTTTAAAGTTCTGGATTTTTTTTTTCTTAGAACACTTTTTTTGTGATAAATATGAAAATGAAAAGAAGGAACATAGATCTAGAATGAGTTATTTTTCTAATGTTTTCCATTAAGCAGCAGCTGCTGTTACCAAGCTGTCATCTTTGTTGCTAGGGAGATTAGGTGTGCATGCCAGAATGGGACTGGTTGGTTCAGCGCGTCCACCCTACTGCCTGGGAATGTCATTGCATTGATGAACTGGATGTGGGGCTGAGCAGACTGCTTCCTCCGACTTAGGTAGGAAATGGGCTGCAGGAGCAGAATTCCTTGGAAAGGTCATTAAAGCCCTGCAGGGCATTCAGAACTGCTTTTCCACACCAGCACAGTCTCATCTTCTTCCTCCCCCTGAAGTGAGAAAGATGAAATATTTCATTTTGACATTTTCAAAATTTAAAGCATCCTGATTTTTCATTTCCAAAAGACACTTCAAATTTCACATATAGTTTTCTGCCTTCTCCTCAAAGGAAACAACAACAGATAACCTAAGTAAGATATGAAATTGCAGTCAGTGCCAAGCAATGTATTCTTATTTTGACTCAGCCACCAAACCAAAACCAAAAATCAACTGCCTGCATAGTGCTAATCAATGTCTTCAGTGGAACTTCTCCTGCCTCTAAGCATCGTGCAAGTGTTAAAGAGCTTCGCTGGCCTACGCAGAAGGCAGTAAAGTTGTTTTGCACAAATAAGTTTTTACAATTTATGCCTTACAGCTACTGTCATTCTCCTCCAAACATAGAAACAAGGACTTTTCTTTTCTCTTTTTTCTCTTTTCTTTTCTTTTCTTTTCTTTTTTCTTTTCTTTTCTTTTTTTCTTTTTTCTTTTCTTTTCTTTTCTTTTCTTTTCTTTTCTTTTCTTTTCTTTTCTTTTCTTTTTCTTTTCTTTTGTCTTTTCTCTTCTTTTCTTTTCTTTTCTTTTCTTTTTTCTTTTCTTTTTTCTTTTCTCCTTCCCTTCCCCTCTCCCCTTCCCTTCCCTTCCCTTCCCTTCTCTATATTACAACTCAGTGGAGCCGTACTAAGCACATATCACCCTTCAAAGTGCAGCATTTCTCCAGTCTACAAGGTAAACAGGACACCAAAACAGAGAAATGCCTTTTTCCTCGATTAGCACTCTGTGATCAGTGTGTGGTTTCTGAGTGCACAATGAATGCAGTAACAAGGGTACGATGTTCACAATTCTCTAATATACTGATAAGAAAACCTTATCACTTTATTAGTGAATCACAAATGGCAACAGGTCAGATCAAATTTCTCATGTGGCATAAAGATCATAAATGCAGTTCCCAGGGCTACCTCAGCTTTAATAAAATGAAGTCATCCATGTGTTGCTTTGTATTAATATCGCAACTAGGTTTAAGCATATATAAGCTACGATTTTTCCTCAAGTGTTAAATCAAATTGAATCACAGATTTTTATGAGTGATAAAATGATAATAGACCAGATCTGGTCAGCTAGGATAATAACTTGATTCAGTACTTTAGATGTAAGTGTTTAAGGTTTCCATAATAAAACTGTAATGTTATACCCTAAAGTGTGTTAATAACATTAAGTGATGTAACAGTGAAAGCGAACTGACAGAATGTAATACCCATAGGGCCATCATAATAGAAATAATTTATAATGTAACAGCAATAAAATCTTTAATGTTATCTCAATCTAGTCCTGTCCCCATGTCTGGGGTTTCAGATTACACGTGACTTTTTTCTATGCATTTAAGTGTTAACTTAAAATAATTAAAAAAATGGTTTTCAAAGTGGAAGTGCCTTTCAAAGTTGCTGACCTGATAACCATATCATTAACTCTTTCCTTCCTAACAAATTCCTCTGTGGCCAAAAGCTGATGTAAAAAGAAAAAAAAATCTTTTTTGCTTCCAATATGAGATCATTTTTTCCCCTTAAAAGCAATTTACAGAAATCAAGGAATATGTAGGACCACCTAACTAATGAAAACAGTATCTCATTCTCACACCTAAACACAAACACAGAATATGTTTTGAAAGTTCGAAGAACCATGTAGTAAATGTCGTCTCACTATAAACACATAATGTTTATATATGGGGCTATCTTCTAGAGGAAGAGGAAGTCAATAATGTGTCTTCCATTCTTATGGTGGCAAAACAAAACATGACATAGAAGAGCCTGATTAGATATTAGAAAATGTCCTTAACAGCAAAGTGGTGGGGTAAGTTGCCTGGAGGGCCCATGGGATCTTCTGCACTGGAGATTTTTAGGAACAGAAATCATCTAATGTCTGTGAGGTGTGAACATAATGTAGTTTATCCAACCTCTTGATAGAGGGGTGTATCAGAGAATGTCATATAGAATATCCTGAGTTGGAAGGGATCCACAAGGATCATTGAGTCCAACTCCATATATATGACACATAACCACTCCCTCCCTATTTTACAGCATAAATATCTTCCCTGGAATCTCAATATAGAGTAATTTTTAATAGCTTTTCAAGAAAGCTGTCTCCAGGAGATAAAGAGCTTCTTTGCTCTTTATTCTTTTCAAAGCATTTGAAAAGTACTAACTGGACAGACATGTGCACAGATATAGAAACATGCATGTAAAAACATCTTTTAGAAGTAAATGGGAAACAATCTTTATTACTTACATCAGGCTCTCTTTGATTCAAGGTAAGGTATAATTTTATTCCTTCTTCCTGGCCAAACTGCCTTCTGAGAATATTGACTGTTTAAGGCAGACATATTGAGGGCTTACTCTATTGTATGCCATGGCTCAGAGGAGCAAAAATAGAATAAATTCAGCATTTGAATTCTCTTGCAAACCCATCCAACCTGGGAATAATAACCTGTGTCTTTAGAAAATACACCAGCATCAGATATACAAGATAGCTATTGTGCAATTAAGAAAAATACTCTGACTCTCAGGTTCTCTCTGGACCCACCAGGGAATCCAGAAAAAAAAAATAACTGGAACTGAACAAAGCAGCAGCTTATCATCTTGAAATATGCAGGGTTAATCGTCCCTTTAAAAGCAAATGTATTAGGAAAACATTAGATCCTTAGCCCTCTGTGACATAATTACACAGGCTTCTGATTAAACAGAGGCGCTCATTAAGTAAAACATTTTATTTTAGTTTCTTGTTGGTTGCTGGTATTATTGGGCTTCCTGCCCGATTCCAGCCAGGCTACCATATGAACAGTGAAAACAGCCAACATTGTTAATACAGTAACAACAACAACACTTGGCACTTCCATCATTCCTTTGATCTCAACATCTTAAAGCAATTTACAGATATTACTTGGTTTCACCACGTGACAAAATTGTCAAGCACGTAAGATTGATCACCCTTATTTTACAGATGGATAAAGCAGGACAGAAAGGTATTCAGTCGGCTTTCCCTGGCTGCTAGAAAGTTAGTGGTAAGATCCAGAAGTCCTGAAGAGAAACCACTTGGAATTACTGTTTCAGCAATGACTGAACTTTTCTCCTCCCTCCTTAATTGCTGTTGTCCTTTATCGGTTCCCTGTAGCAGAAGAAGGCTTGTGCCGCGAATAGTCAAGGAGGGATGCAAATCTTACTGAAAAGGGAATTATAAGCATCACTTATTATTTGTAGTTTTGACAGCCTGGTTCAATTTCTCTCCAAATAGATCTGTGTTGGTTTACGTAAAACAGTTGGGGCCTAGTTTTGGCCAGCTATAAAAGACATAAAGACATAAAGTTTGCACTGGGGGATAAAGGCATAAATAGTAGAGGGGGAAGGATGTTTTAGTTCCTAGTTCACCAAATCTGGCTATTCAAACACTTGTAATGAGGCTTCTTTTCAGAGCTTCCAGCAATGGGAATGTAAGGGGAACATTTGTGCATGGGGCCTAGGAATACATTTATAAATGTGCAGCCTCTGAGTTGCCAATAGCACTTAGTCTCAAAACCCCTCCCGTCCTCTTGATCCATCTTGTGCAAAGCTATTCTTCACCCAGGGGCTGTGGGGGTGCTCTGGCAGACTAGAATCCAGGTATCCATTTACGTGGCCAAACTTACAGAATAAGGCTCCCATCTACAGATGTACATACATATCTTCAGCCTGAGAAATTGTGAAACAGTTTTTGTCTTGCATCAAAAAACACCTCATATGTTGAAAGCTGAGCAGAGCTCACATTTACTGCTCATGGTATTGCTTCAGGAGAAAAAATATGCAGAATATAGAGTTTCATTTCACACAGACAGGGCTTCATCCCAGAGCTCATCTTGATAAATTTCTCAATGGTGTGCTGGACAGCAAGAAGACTCACTGGTCATCCGCCAGATTTCTGCCATAGCGAAATAATTCTTTTTGTCTTTAGCCTAAAAGAGAGAACTTTGCTATCTAGGAGCCTAATATGTTACACTCATCTTAGGCACTAAGCTTTGGAAACAAAGTCTCATGCAATGCATATAAATACCATCAGCATCCAGATTCTGTCAATGTGGATCATAATTAGTATTGCTGTAAATTATCTACCACAGATACACAGCAGCACCCCCTAATTTGTAAGCTCAGATGCCCCATCCTGGCTACAAAAATGAAAACATAATACCTCCAAGTAAAACTAATGCAGTTACTATTGGAACAAGTTTTTAGGTCTAAGTTTTTGCATTGCAAGAGTAAAAGAGTTGGGAACCGTCTAGTTGCTTATTCAGCTGGATATGAATGACTGGCTTCAAAAGAAACTCAGGAGTAAAAGATTAAAGGGAAGATGACCATGAACTCTCCTTTCCCAAAGGAAGTTCAAAGCTTTCTGATTTAGGTTCTTATCACGCTATAAAGAGGGGAGCAAGGAAGATAAAAATTTAAAAATAAATGATCTTTAAGAAATTATCCTCATCTGAGTGTCCTCCAATATGTCTGGTCCTCTAAGTGTTAAGTGAATTGTAACTAGATCCTAGAGAGACAGTTGCAACCTGGTTATCAGTGGCAGTAAATGGAAGATAATAGCCCCACTAGAGAGTTATGAAATGGCTTGTCTTTGAGCTGCCAAAGTGTTTAGGCTCTCTTTTATTATATTCACAGCAGTAATCCGATATGTCCTGACTTCTGTCATCTGTATGTAATGCTTATCAACTCTCTGCCAGTGATTCACCCCCTTGTCAGGGACAATTATTCCTCAAAGTGCTGAGGTTACGACTGAAGCAATATTATGACTAGAAAGAAAATATGAAAGGTGCAGCACATCACAGCAAGCAATCTTGAAACTGACGTCAAAGTGAAGGAGAACATTGTTGATAAAAAAATAAGGCATAACGGGAGTGTTGCACTATTGCTCCCAAGGCAGTACTGGGCATCACTAAGGTCATACATACACATGACTGTGGTAATGGAAGATTTTCCCATTATTTTATTGGAGCTACACTGTCATACTTCTCTGGTTAGATGTCTGTCTCCATTTCCATTGTAAGCCCCCCATTTAAAGACATTTAAAACTACTTGGGCAGAGTCTGTCCTGTTGCTGTAAATTTGCAGACAGGAGCTCAGCCCAGGAAATTCATTTTCCTCCAAAGGATCATGAAGTGAAAAGCATAATCTAAGGTACTGACGGTCCAATTTGCAGTTTTCAAGTTGCCTGAAATTACAGTAACACCTGTGGTAAAGTTCTGATCCAAGCATGTTCAGACCAACCTGTTTCATCACTCTCTTAGATGCCTCAGGCAAAACTTAAATAAGTTTTTTCACTCCTTGTGTTGCTTATGGCTTCATTAATTTGTTGAAGTGGAATGGATAATCTTGGGCTTGTGGCTAGGAGAGCAAGAAGGCACTGGGGAAGCTAAAGTCAGTGTCCTAGCTACTGTGAGAACAGTGCTGAAGAGCAGAAGGCAATCTGCGAACCAGGGCAGGGGCCTCGGGGCGCCAGAAGCTCAAGACCACTGGGAGAAGGTGAAAGGCTGTTGTATTTCTTTGTCTTCTCTGGAAGCAAGGGGAAACTGTGGCTTGGGAAGCTTTGTCAATGGCAATGAGCAAAAGCAGCTGGTCAGTAAACATAATGGTGGAGACAGAGAGGCCAAAGAGGGGTGCCAGATGGTCCCAGGGGCAGTGCAGCTGACCAACAGCAGCACCTATGCCCTGCATGCATATGTGGCTTCAATCCAGCGTGACTTGTTAGATGTCGGTCAGCACATAATTCACTTGACTAAGGATTTCAGCCTACAGAGTAGCAGAAGTGGAGGAAAACAATACCTCTCTGTGGTATTTTTATAGTTCTCAGGCTCTAAAAGTATAGCACAATCTCTGTTCTTTGGTTCATTTTGTGAACAAGCGCTTAAGGAGTGCTACTTCCCAGCTCAGAGGGTCACAGGTCTTACTGCGAACCTGAGAAGGGCCCAATGCGAAGGTGAAATAAGTGGGGTAAGAGTACAGAAGGAGGGAGGAGGCAGTCAGGGTTGAAAAAAATTGTTACAAATCATATGACTAGTCAGAAAGTAGAGCTACTTAAGCACAGGCATCTCTGGTCACAGAGATTAATACAAGCCAGGTCTTTCTGTAATGTTTGGTGCTGTTATTTGACTGGTCTTCCTGACTGTGCTTGAGAGAGACCTACATGCACCAACAAGGAGCCTACATTGGTCTCGAGGGTCATAAACAGCAAGGTCAGCTATGCTTCCACTGGGAGAGAAAAGGAGCCTCCTAAAGCAATGAGGAAAGAGAATGAATCACTGCACCTTGTCTAATATATCGCAGTAATGTAATATAACAGCAATAACCCCCAGAGCAGCATCTGGTGAACTTGTGACTAAACACAGCGTGTTTTGCTCAATGCACTCAATGCACACAAGTGATGAGGATATATTTTACTCCTTTGCTTCACCCTGCCCAAGCACAAGTAGTAACAAAGCTATTTCTGGGAAACTTAGACCATCTACAAATCAGAACTGCAAGCAGTTATTTCTTCCCCATGAGGCAAGTACGGAGCTCACTCTGCAGGAGAGTGCTCAGCAGTGTAAACTCCTGAGTCTCAGTTATGGCCACCAAAGTAGACAGAGATCTGATCTCAGCTGCTCACCACACATTTCTGGCACTGCAAAATTCACTGTTAAACTCCTGTGTGTAGGTGGATATTTCAGGTGATATTTCTCAGGGATGCAGGAGGCCTGACGCTCCCATGAAGAATATTGGTGACTGGTTGCTCTGACCTTGGTCAGAGTTAATCCTGCAGGAATGAAAAGGTTCAGATTTCAGTAATCACTGGAAGAAAAGAGAAGGGAGGAGGGGTAGCATCCTAGTAACGTAAAGACATGACTGGTGGCTCTGCCATCAGTTATAGCATTGCTTGCATTTGGCATTATATTATGAAAATACCTATTGAGAATGGAAAATAAGATCAAAGACAACATTTCCGTAGTGATGACTTTAGCTCCACTTCACTCTGCTCCTTCTCCTCCTCCTGTCCTTCGTGTTTCAAGGCTCTTGCTCTATTCATCCGCTCTTTGCCACCCCAGGTTTGTAACATCACATCAGCAGCAGCACTAATAACCCATGATTCTTTCCCCTATTGTGTTTGTCAGAGTCAGTAATCTGGGCACTACAGTAGCGCAGCACTGAAAAGCTACAGTGTGTTCCTATAGCAACCAACTAATCCGCAGGTGGAAGGTGATTGGGCACCTTTTGCACCGGAACAATAATTTGAAAGATCTTTTTCAGTATGCTGTTCTGCGGCATGAGTTCATTGTATTGCAACCCACCACGAATCATTATAAGTTGTCATGAAAATGCAGCCACGGCTGCACAAATCATAGCAAAGAGAGATGCGTCTTCCAGCAACAAGCCCTTGAAATATTTCACAGCAGGTTAGGAGGCCAAATTGCATATAGCGAGATGTATTGTACAGGATAAAACAAAGGGCTTGTGTAATAAGCCCATGCTGACAGTCTCCGAGTCAGGGAATCCCAGTGAAGTGTAAGCGTGTGCATAAATATGAGTTTTCCTGAGCTGTGGAAGAAAAACAGGCACAATAAAAGAAAGTGCTGGGCAGAGCTCCCACATACAACTCTTCCAAAACCAATTACTCCCACCTGGCTATTCCCATTTCTCCTAAAACTTCTCCTTTTACAGAAGAGAATTTAATATTCTCTAATTGAAACCTCCAATTTAAGGCACTTGCTTGCTATCCTCAAAGTCTGAAATCCTGGCCTGGATTTTCAAAAGGTGACTAGAGATTGTAGAAGCCTCAAATTTTTGGATATTCAAATGAAGAAACCTTCAAGAAGCACAGAACACTTTTTTTCTGAAAATCAGTTTTCTTTATCTTTCTAACAGTAAGTAGTCTGAATTTGAGGTAGGGAGTGATCTTTCAAAGTAAACCATCTTAATCCATGGAGTATGTGCAGCATAGACAATGACAGAACAAACATCTCCATATCAACCTCAAGAAAGGATCACTGTCATTTGCAGTCTATGCCTAACTTCTGTTCATTTTTCTTTGAAAATGCTGGACGGGAAATACCTCTTTAACGATAAGATGTATAAACACAAGCATCTCCCATACAGTGACTGCAATGCAAAGGGAGAACAGGTAGTATAAATGACGCAACAGGCAGTGTCACAGGAAGGCAAAAAAGGAAATCTGTAAAAATCTTCAAGAAAAAAAGAAAAATAATACAACTACTTCTTTTCATCAGTTTAATCACATTGTAGAGAGAATGTCTTTATTAAGTGCCTGTGCTTAATAAAAATATCAAACACTCTCATTGCATAAAACAACTCTTTCAAGATTTGTTAGGGTGATGGAGGAGAAACCTTACAAAGAGGGGGCAAACAGTAGTTACTCAGTTATGGCTTCTAAGATTGCAGCTTAAAAGCTTCCCTTCATTTACAGGCCGAAGATTCCTACCTGGGACACTTCCATCTTAAATAAATTTCCTAACTATGAGACAATGAAGTCAGTGTCTCACTTACAGTTGGACAGTTTGATAAAGCAGAGGGTCTCCACCAGAAGCTGAACCAACAGACAAAAAAACAGAACAGGTACTGCTTTCATGATCTAATTTTTTTACTCATCCTAAAGTAGGATGAGTAAAATGGATGAGGCAGGTTCACATAGTCTAAATCAGGTAGAAGAAAAGCTTGAATGAGGTCTAGGGAGATCTCCTAGGGATATTGTTAGGTTATTGAATATTCTACAGCTAATATCAGTTTCTTCCTCTTATTTCCTTCTCCTGCCTTTCACCTACTATACAACTCAGGAGTTTTCTCAAGGAAAGTTTAATTGAAACAGGCGTACGTCTCTGAAAATTTCTTTATCATTTTTTTTCCAGCAAAATATTCAAAAATTCAAGACCATCTTTAATTGTGAAATGTATTGATTGTTCCTCTCAAGTAATTCATGCCTTAAAATGACATGTTTTTGTTCCTTTGAGTGCCCAGACAGATAGCATTGTTTTTCTTTCCAAAGCACATCAAAGAGTCCAAATTTTGGCAGGCTTTCTGTTTTCTTTTAAAAAGGAGAAAAAGAAAAAAAAAAAACATCAGGAAAACAAAGCTAAGAATAGCTGTTCTTTTGTGAAGGGTTGTGGGTTTCTTCGCTTCTAGATTCACAGTCATGGTGCTCTCTCCAGGGAGCTGCTGAAACAGAAAGCTTGGAGGTGTGGAGGTGGAGAGGGATGGAAAGATCAGAGAATTGGCACAGGATAGACAGCTTTTTGCCTCTTGATGTTCAGGTTGAATCTAGCCAAAGTCAGTCATGAACCAAAGTCATCATTATTGTTAAGGACTTTCATGGGCTATGCAAGGTCAGATTGTAGTCTCTATAACCAGTGGACAAGTTTCTATGTAACTGCAGCTGGTACTTCATTGACAGCTCTGATGATAGTTTTAGTCTCCAGTTTGTATCTCAGTTTTGTAATTGTATAAATTCTATAAACTGCCTGAATATGGGTTAATCAGGGCCTTATCCTTTCAAGACAAGTAGGTACAGGATGTACATACCTTCTTTTGCTGGAAAAAAGTTGGTACTCTGAGTAGCTCCCCCTTCTGCTGAAGTGTTTGGAGGATGTAAATTGGTAGTGCTCCAGAAAGGTCTTCAGTTTTCGTGTGTTATGGCCCCCAGATCTATTTTTCTTAATTTTATTTCTCCTTCTCAGCCAGTAGGTGTAATTTACTTGTCACAGACTGGTATTCCTGTGGCAGGGTCTGTAGCCTGTATTCTCTGTAAAACATCATGAAATATTGCTCAATATGAATGAATGACGTCAGAAAAACACAACAGAAATACCACCATCTCTTACTGTGTGTGAAGTCTTTATTTCAGTTTACTGTATAACTAGTGTTTATTGACATTAGAATCAAATTATTTTAAGGCTTAAAAAACTCTTCACAGATTAGAGAAATCTAGTCTGGGCTACAAGTTCATGGAGAGTGGTAGTTCCCACAGCTTCCTGAGCAAAGATGCTTTGTTCTGTATTGGGAATAAGATACGAGGAAAGACTAAGAAAAGAAATTACACTGGAGGTGGTCTGGGGAAGATGCCAGGACTGGCTGCTATATCAGATGAACTATTGTGCCACACAGAGCTGATATGTGCAATCCTTCCCCATGATGACCTGTTCTGGGGTAAAACTTCTTTTGACTTTAATAGGACTTTTAATAGGACTTCTGTTATCTAACAGCCAATATATCAGCAAAGAACATGACGACATTGCAGGAACTGTCAGTGAATGGCATTTCTGCAAAAAGGTAGGGACTACCTGGTGTACAGACACTGCTCAGAGGGATAAACAAAAATGCATCACATAGCTAACTTGTAAATAACTAGGGTAAAGAACATGTACTCTGGATAAAGATGACAGGGTTCATTGCTAGAACAAATCAGACAATGTGTGAAGTTAGGCCGCACCCTATTGCTTGGTACAATTATGCGACCTTGTAACAAAGCATAGTCAAGATGGCAGTGATACTGCATATAAAACAGAGCCTGGTGGAAAGTTGCTATTCTTCAAACTCGCTTGCATCTAGACATCTTTCAAGTGATTTCAGAATTTAGGGTGAAAGTGGATCTTAGGCCTTTTTAAAAAAGCCATTTCAAATCCTCATTCATATCATAAATGCTTTTTTCTCCTTTTTTCTGCAGGCCACTTAAATCTCCGGGGCCATGACACTGTCTGCCACTGAATGCAGCCCCTTTTTATCATTATAAAGAAATAATGAAAGCATATGGTGGAGAGGCGCTCATATTTCAGTGTATGGTGCCTTCTTCATTCTCCATAACTAAGCACTCAAGAATATATAGTATGATGAGAACATTAATTATTTCCAATATACTAACAGAAAATTCCTAACAATTCAAAGTCATCCCTTCTGCCTAGCATGAATGTAAGTTCAAAGTAAAAGAAACCAAACATATTCCCACTTTTGTGCATTAAACATCAGCAAGTGACCTGTATTTTATTACAGTACACAGCTGTTTTATCACCAAAGTAAATAAATCACTGTTGAACCAACTTTGGGAACGAGGATTTTGAATAATAACACAATTAACTTTTCCCACAAAGTCCAAATAGCCCACTTGCTCATAGTTGCTACAAGCTGTGATTCCCACGTGAAAGATATCAACTTATTTCCTTTTCCTGTCAATCATCGGTACCAAGTGGGGCCATGGTATGTCAGGTCATGACCTTTCACTCTGGGCATGAGCCTGAAAGCCACTAGTGAATCAACTAGCTTAATTATTTAGGCTGTTTCTAATAAATATAAAAATGTGGCCTTAAATATTTCACATGCTTGTTCAGTTTGGGTTTTTGGGTACCTCTTATCAAGCCCACCAGCCTGAAAGTATGTTCTTATTGGTAGGAAATCGGTCAATTAATAACCTAATCCAGCTTTTGGAATAAGGTTTTGATTGTTGATTTTGAGCTTGCTGGCTTGGGTATCACTTGCTTTTGGTTTAAAGGACAAGATTTTTATTATTCTTTTTTTTNTTTTCTTTATTTTTTTTTTTTTTTTTTTTACATAAGATTGGTCTGTTTTTAAGCATCATCAGGAAGGGCCTATTTTCTTACCCCCTGCAAAGTGATCCTTTAATACAAATGCCACTGTAGGATGCATACTTTTCCATATATGATATATTTTCTATATCTTCTTCGCCTAAGGAGAAAACAAAACAAAAAACCAACCAAACAAACAAAATGAGAAAGAAGAAATCCAATATAGTAAACTCCTTATAATATAATTCTTCTAAAACTATTCTTGAGTAATGCTGACAGCTTTGCTATTAGGTCTCTTAGTAATGGACAGAGTTTTATTCCATTTCAGGTCCAAGTGCGATGACAACCCTCCTTTGCTAAAAATCCCAACAAGTTTTTCCAGCGTGTAACTCCCAATCTAAAATCCTGAACCTGAACCAAGCTGCTGACTTCAGCTAGTATTTACCACTATTACAGAAGGAGTTTGCATTAACCATACAACCATTTAAATAGAAAACAAGTAGTAATGCTTTCTGTGGATGGTGAACTAGTCATGTGCAATGATTTATATTCTACAAACATTTATGCTTATTGCACAACAAGCTTTCCAGCTGGTAAACTCAGGACGGAATTAAACTTGAGAAACTAATTCATGGTGCCTTTTGAAAGACTAAGGCTCTAAACTTGGAATGCCAGAGCCAATTCTTACTTCGGAACATTCCTGAAATGTACAGAACTTTCCCAACATTTCGTAGATTTATTTTGTTCTTCCTTCTCCTAGTGCTCTGAGAATACTCAAGAAAGTGAGTGTGAAGGACTGTCTCTATTTATAGATGATAAACCTAACTCTTACCCCCCGCCCTTCTCTTCACCCCACACTCCTGCATCAAAGAGAGGGCTTGGGGAAAGGAAAGCAAGCTGCTCTTGCTGTTACTTTTCCATTCACTCTCATGGGCTGCTGAAGAGGAGGTCCGCTAGTTCTGCAGGAAATATCAGCATTTCAAAATTTGCTTTTCTTTTGAACCAAAGGAAAAGTCTAAATGACAAAGTGTACTACAAAAAATAAAACTGCCCCAGTGTAGAGATCATCAAAGCTACCTTGCAATGTTTTTGCTTTGGGACAATTGAAAACATTTCATTTTGATAGTTTGTTTCTTCATTCTGACTCAATCACTTAAAACTGTGCAAAATAGTATGTCATAATTTGCAATATAATCAAACAAAAGTCAAATGAAACATTTGAAGAAAAGTGTCCCCACCTTATTATGCTGCTTCTCAGCAATTTCAACAAAATTGCTGTTGTCCTGAGAAGTATTTCAAATTCATCTAAGTCAGCACTTGCTGATGAAAAGCTGTCTTCTAAGAAGTTTTCAAAACGATTTTCTCAAGATGCATCAGGAAGAGTATGTTTATAACACGTGAGCAAGCCCCTGAATCTCCTGGTGGATGAGAGATCAAAATCAAAGTATTGATCCAAGGATCTACCACTTTGAAATCAGATACGGAAAAATGCTAAGGAGCAGCAGTGATTCTTAGGGGTTTCAAGTGCATTTAGAGTACACGGTATCGCCTGGAACATGCTTCAGCTTGCACTTACCTTATTTAGCGTTTCAAAGGCTGACCTTTCATGCACTAAGTTCAGCGACATAGCAGTCAACCTATTAATGTCCAAGGAAACTGTGGACCAAATCAGACAGTTTAAATAACTCAGCTGTGAACACAGAACCCCATTATCATTTCTGTGAGGCTAATCTGAACAGCTGATTCATCTTGAGCAGTTTACTATGGACGATAGGTCTTCACAGTGTCCATTTTAAGTTTTAAATCAGATGAGGGTGAAGAACTTTGCACTCAGACACTATGTTGGGAGGTGCCATATAAAAGGACAGACAGGCAGAGAGGATCATTTAAAGGGCCTCATTTCCCATCATGCTTTGATAGCTGTATTCTGATATGATTACTCATTTTAGTGGAACAAAAGCATGTAACAAAGTAGAGAGTTAGGAAACTGTATAACCTTTCTTCCCCTCCAACACACATCACCCTATTAAACCCTATCTAGTCTTTACATGTATCTCATGGTTTTAGTCAGAGAAAGCTGTATTTACCATAAATATCTCTGTTAGCAGTACGGAGCCTAAACAACTGATGAGAGGACCTAGCCTGTCTTTTAGAAGAGCATGAGCTCTACATACTTTTGATCTCTACATACTTTTTCCTTCCTTCTCTGGTGGTGCTTCACACCTTTCATTACATGAACCTAATAGCTGTTGAGCAGAAATAATCCTTTGGCCACATCTTCAGCACTGTCTGACAGAGCACACCTTTTCAATACTACCAAAATGTAAACCAGAAGAAGGAAACCCATGTGTGTCCTGAAATCAGGTTGGAAGATGACAGAAACAATTACGTCTCACAGTTCTTTGCCTTTCTTTCAATATATACGTAGAAGAAAAAGGCCATTATAAATGAAGAATGATGTAATTATATTGCTCCTTTTCCCTTGGTCTATTATTTTGTCAAGTAGGCTGTTGCTTTTCAGACATTATCTGTGTATTCAGCAATTCCATAAATAATATTTTCATTGTAAACATTGAAATCCCAAACAGTTTTCAGCTCATAATGAGGTTTTCACTGTTCTCAGACAAAGCTTGAAAAAGTCTTTTATATGATAAGATGAAGATGTGAGACAATCTGAGCAAGGTATATTTGTTGCCAGAGGCATTACTTTCAAACAGTCCTCTGTTTCTTCGCTCAAACAGGTGGTGATCAGATTCTAGTAAAAATAGACTTCAGATTATTTCAGTTATCCCATCACTGGAAAAGGAAGAAGAAAGAAAGGAAAAAAAAAAAAGAGAGATGTTACTATAAGCTCCTTTACGACCTCTAAAGAGCTCAACAAAACGTATCTATTTAGAAGAAAATTTCAAGACTTTCATTGATAAATTATGGCTTCCTGTAGGATATTTCTAGTAGCTTTTCCAAAAAGCTTAAAAATGCTAATGCTTAGGAATCTTGGAAGAAGAAGGTCTTTGAAATGACATAAAAAATTAATATATACGAAGAGTGGTCCCCAACATACGCTTACACAAATCCCAGTAATGGTGAAGACAGAGAGAATCCCCAGAGTGCTGAGAAAAGATAACAGACAGGCTAAAGCCAAACTGCAGTATCTGAATGGATTATTTGAGAGGAGAAAGTAAATGTGGATTCAAATTTTACAACTGCCTCTTTCTTTGCCACACAGGGACAACATGCTGGATTCATATACTAACTGAAATCTGGGTCCAAATTTTGCAGTGGAAGCCAATCTACAACTCAGGAAGACAAGAGATTTCAAATTCAAGCTGAACTTACATGCTTAAAAGCTTTAAGAGCATTGGAAAGGTGACAAGAGAGACAGGAATCTCATGTGACACAACTTAGTAGAATGGTCAGACCTTCTCCAGTTGAAATTGAGATGTATTTGTATCACTCATACTTTGCATTAAGAAGCAGAGGCTTGGACTGGTTCCAGAAGCTGAGGTACTGCTACCAAGGCCTCCTCTATATCTGACTTATTTTGAGATGCCAAAATAACATTGTGGGTGGGAAGAGATGAAGGGGCTTAGCAGCTGGAGGAAAGCAAAGCAATTGCTAGAGTGCTCTAATTTACTGGACACCGAATGCATGGAGGGCCCAGACTCAAAAGAGCATGCTTTTGGCCCTGAAGGCTTACAATAACCATACAGGGCAGCTTGATCCCGGCATCAATGCTGTTTTTGAATTTCTAAAGTCACAGTGAGTTTTATGGCTAAATGCCATGGTGTTCTTTGAAGATTTAAGAAGCATTACCTTTCATTTGAGGTAGCTTGCTTTTGGAGTTGAATAGCGAGTTCCCTAAATTCCTCTTGGATAAAATCTGAAGTAAACATCACAAAATTTTGCATGGGTTTCTTGCAATTTGTTTAGGAGCTTTTGTGTCAAAGGGCGGTGGGAAATAGCTGGCAATGTTTTATTTAAATTATTAAGAATAGTTTTTGAGTATGCAAGTCTAAGCAAGAAATATTTGGAGAGTGCGACTGTGCTGCAGTTTTGCTGGATTAAGTGGCATTTTTAATTAAAACAATTATACTTTTCTTTGTTTTCTTCAGCTTGTTTGACTTAGTTGGTTTCTTTAGCAACAAAGCTTTAATGGCTTCTTCACATTTGCACAGAATATTAATGTTGCTGCCTTTGATTTCAGAGTCTTGTAGACTTAAGCAGTCTCTCAGCATTTAAGTCTCAAATCACTGTTAAGATTACACGAGCAGCAGAGATAAGGATGTGGGTGCTTGTACCTTGATATCATTAGGTTACAAGTGAAAAATCAAGGAAATGACTAAAATATGCTTGACTGTGAGGACTTGCAGAACAACTGTGTCACATTACAATTGTGCAAAAATGTCAGACTTATTACAGTTTCAGCTCTATTCTCCCTTCCTTCCCTCTCCCAAATTCCTTTCTTAAAAATGGTAGGACAATGACATACAGACTGACAGGATTTGCACACAGTATTCAGTGTCAGCTATGACACAGAGTTAAAGCATATAGCCCTCGGGCAGGCTGGTGTTTAATACAGTGCTGTCACAGGTAAACTAAGGCTGGATTAGTAACTTCAGGGTTACATGACCTACCACTAAACTAAAATTAAATAGTTTGGGATGCTACCAAGCCTCTAAATGGAATTAAAGAGCTCAACCTTAAATAAAAATCACTT
This sequence comes from Chauna torquata, assembly GCA_013399475.1. Taxonomy (NCBI): domain Eukaryota; kingdom Metazoa; phylum Chordata; class Aves; order Anseriformes; family Anhimidae; genus Chauna; species Chauna torquata. The sequence goes on from VXAL01014010.1 coordinate 204,030, forward strand.
TGAATGCTTTCTTTTTTTTTTCTTCCCCAGACAGTGATTTATCTTATGTCAAAAAGGGAAGTTTGAAATCTGAAATGGCCCAACTCATAAGAAGTAACTCTCAAGAATTGATTTTGCTTTTATTTTCTTCTGCTGAAGTTACTCCTTACACCTGAACCCAGATATACCCCTCTCCTGAGATGGCCCCTCGAGTGAGAACACAGAGCTGTAACTTTCTCTCAGCTCCTGGGCAGAGAATTAAAGCTCTCACTGCCAACCACAGTGCCATCCTAGACATATGTTTATATAAAAGCACCTCTCTCTTGAAAGGATGAAGGGTTGTCTCTGTCAATGTGTGTGCAGAGGCTTTATCAAGGCATATGTGATGCTTAGTAACACAGCTGGACAAAAAGGAAAAAGAAAAGGTGACCTAATATTGAAAAAGGCTACCTCTGTCTGAGAATTTCAAAATTTGAAATGTCAATAACCTTCACTACTTTCTGATCCGCTTTATAGTTGGCCCAAAGTTATGGAAAAAAAGTTTACGGTGGTGATTTGTTTTTTTTTTTTTTTTCTGTAAAGCTTCTCATTTTCTTCCTCTTTTTTGAACAGTTTTGATCAGCTCTACTATAGCATATCATGTTTTCCATGAACTTTTGTGGCTCACCACATGTGCGTGTTTATGTTTAAAATATCAATTCATTTATCTTCGCAAATGTTGACAAAAAAGGTAAGAATCAGCATAAAAAGAACTGTTTTATTTTGAATCTTTTTTGAAAGGAAAGGGAGTTAAAAATGCATTTCTCGCTGGAAATGTGGGTTCAGAAATCTAAAGAAACAGGGTGGCATTTTGTTTCACATCACCAATTTTTATTGGTGCATGGTTTACCCCAACAGAAAAAAAAATTAAAACTGCTGGGCAGCGTGGCTGGGCCTCAGAGGTGACGTTTGGGGTGCAGGAGGCAGAACCGGACTAACAGCAGAAGTGCTGCAGGTGATGGTCCGCTGCCGGCAATGGTCCAGGCAGTGCTTGGAGTACCAGAGTTTGACCAGCACAGAGGGTTCAAATCCATCATGTGCCAGGGAAGGGAGCTCACAGATCGATCTCTTGCTATGTAAAGCATGCCTTCCCTTAAATTAATTGTGAATTCATTTAAAATGTCTCATTTAGTTTATGCTTGTTGCTGTTTTTTTACATACACAGCACTCTCTGACTCTCTCTGTGCTCTTTGTAACTGCTTATCCTGAAATCAGTACATTTTCCTTTCTTGGAGCTGTAACTTAATAAAAACCAAACCATTTCTTTCCAGAGAGTTACAGCTCCTCCCAGATGAGTACATCTAGGTCAGGTTTCAGCCTGGCATAAACATTTTATGTTTGAGAACTAAAGGTCTCCAGAAATCGGGGTTCACACTGGAATGCCTGACGTAGCCTTAACCATACCAGCACATGCGGGTGCTTGCTTTAATAAAAAAGCCCTTAATCTCATTTGGCTCTACCTCACTGGCAGCTTGAAGCACTTGAATCAAACAGTACAGCTGTGAATTGTGACACTGGCTGGACGGAAGCCCAGAAAACTTTTCCCAGAGAAAACTCTTGAGGGAAGAAAAAAAGAAAGAGAAAAAGGAGGAGGAGGAAAAAGGTTCGACAACCGAAATACAATACAGGGGAGAGTGAAAAAAAACACAACCAAACCTTGCCCCCCCACTAAGAACCTGAGACAAACCAGAAAACCAAAAGATAGATGGAATTCATCTTAAAAAGGTTACTTTGTGAGGTAGAAGGACCAGCCTGGGCAGCCCTGAGTAGTGGCCCCAGTCCATATTTTCTGCGCAGTGGCAAATAACCAAACTCAAGCAAAGGAATATGAAAGCTTAATTATACCACTCCTTCAAAATCCATTTAAAAGAAAAGGCAGAAAAAGAAGGCAGCTTTGATTTTTTTTGTGAGGAAAAAGAAAAATATCCAACTGAGGAAATTAAGAGAGGGCTTGGAAGCACAAATGCCATAAACAGACCTAGCACAAGTGTGCTTGCAGTATTTATAATTTTATTTTTGTTTGAATCCTGAGGATGATACCTTCCCTAAAGCAGATAACTGAGCAATATGAAAAAACAAAACAACAAAACCATAGAAAGTACATACAAATGGGAGGAAATGTTCTTTTTCAGAAGGCAGCAGCCATACTCTGGAGTCATAAGGTCAAGAGGTGAATTTCTACTGAAGGAAAACATTAGAGCTAGATATTTCTCATCTGTCAGTCCCATTAAATACCATTTTTTAAGGATTCAGGACTTTGCATTGCGCCTTTCTTCAAGTTAGCAGGATAATAAAGATTCTGTTGCCTTTTGCAGATGTTTAAAGACATGATGTGAAAGACAAATTCTTCAACTAAAACCCTCAAGAAATGTCACTTCTGTGTCTTAGTGAAGGAGCTCCAGCACATTCTCTACATAAACATCTGCCGGAAACATTTTAAAAAGGAGGCTGTTTAAATAATGGCTTCTGTAGGTTTTTGTGTTTTTTTTTTTTTTTTCCCCTTCTTTAAAGAAAAGAAAATGTATTTGTGGAAAGTTCCTCTTCCAAAGCAACTTTCTTTTGCAAACATGTCTCAGCTAGGATGATCTGAGGAAGCAGGCTGTAAAATGAAGGAGAGTAGAAATGTTGAAAATATTCCTTCAGAACATTCTATATCAATCACACCTCAGAGACAGTCATAAATCAGTGCTTTCTCTGACTTCAGAAAGTTGTTGCTCTTCATTGTTATGCTAACTTGTTTGTGACAATTATAGCAAGGCTCTATTTACATAATAATTGGATTTTTCTATTAAATTTAACAGACGGGGAAAAAAGGAAAAATAATAACCAGCATTGTGTCACAAAGTGGTAAATTTGTGGCATAAAGTGAGAAAAGGAAGAATAATGAAAAGAAACTCAGTGTATAGTCTACTGTAATTTGACGTTTCCCTCACCCTTTGCTCTGCAGAACTACTGCAAGTTTACGTAGACATCCCCACCATCAAATGTCTTCCACAGTCTCTGCAATAACTGCGACTGTGTACCAAAGTAGGGTAACATTTTGAACAGATTTATCTTACTTTAGGTTTATTAGAAGGAAGTCCGTACTTCAAGATGCAGTATTTCTATTTCAAACTGGCAGAAATCAGAGACAGAAATTAAAGCCCTCTTAGGAAGTCTACCTGTTGCCACATTGAATGGTGTCTCGTCTAATGATGACTGTATATCCATCTTACGGGTTGGCGGCTTTTAATGCAGTAGATTAAAAGCTTCATTAAACCTAGCAGATTCCATGTAAGCTTCATGAAAAGTTCTACCCCTTTTCTTCCCAAGGATTTTGGAAATGATACTCTAGGTGTGCAAATCCTATTGGATTACTACTATTGTCATCCCTACATGTAATTATGTAGGGAGAGTTTTCGCAAGAAATTTTATTATACAGAATAAAGTATTAAGATAAACATCAGATGTGTAACTGCTTCTTCAGGACCATGGGAAAAGAGAGGAAGTAAAAAATACTCTGTCATGCTATTTGCAAGTAGAGTGGTACAGAAAATTTTATACATAGGTGAGAGTCAGGAGCACAAATCAGGTATCATCTGGCTGGAGATCTATCAGCACAGCTCAAGCAAGTGATGAGGAAAGAAAAGAATCTTCCACTTTTGCAGGGCTGAGAAGATCCCTTCCATTACTAACGCCCATTCCTCAGCATTATCTGTGTGGATTCACTACATTACACAACAAATTTACTTTCAGAAAGGCCTCAATACTTCCCTGGCTTTGGTAAAGTACTCAGATGTAAATGAAACTGTTTTGGCAGAGATATCTCTGAGGGGAGAGTGATCCAAGAGGCCACATATTCAGTTATATCCCCTGGCTCTGGCCTCTCCTGGTGCTTGACAGTGATGGCATCATTATTTACCTCTGGAGTGCTTGTGAAAAGAAAAGGTCCTAAAGTGTTAACAACATACTCTTTCCTTTCTTTCTAAAATCAAAGAGAGGTGAAGACCTGATTTCCTTATGGTTTAACACCCTTGATTGTCTCATAAAGCTTACTGAGGAAAACTGCTTTCCAAGCTTAACTAACGTACGTGCAGAAAAACAGTAGTATTTTCCAATTGTTTCTTATCTGTTGGAGCTTTCTTTCTTAAGTCACTAACAATTCTCTTTCTTGATGATTAGTTGTTATTGTATATCAGCTTGATTTTTGTATTCATATGCTTTCACATAAAAGGTTGAAAGTTCAGTCTTTCCCAGTTTTCCCATCATGTAATAAAACATCTTCTGTATGATCTTAGCTCCCAGAATCCCTTGTGACTTTGACTTCACTGCTGGACACAACCTTGTAAAATTTGAAGTTCACTGGGTTTGTGAAAAAATACAGCTCTTTCTTTGCGTATCCCTTAAAGATACATCAAGAAGTCTGTGTGATGTGATATCCTCAGGCTAAGTGTTAAGCTAATTTCCCCTGCATGAAAACTATAAACATTTCATTTAACACTTCTTTTAATTAATCTATTTGCTTTTCTAGCATATGTATACTTATATGTCTGGTGATATAAAAAATGAAAATAACTATCCAGTTTAAGCTTTTAGAACATATTCTCTGATTTAAATGAAAAGACACCCAAATACTTCTGTGTAGGGGTAGCTTAAAGGATAGGGAAATGGAGCCTTTCATCCACTCCTACAAAGGAGCAACAAAGGACTTGCTTACTTCTAATTTTACTCAAATGGTGATTGCTTATATTTACTACACAGGTTCTCCAAAAAAACCCTCTAAACTGTACAAATCTCCCTGCATCAGTTTAACACAGCTGATAGACACCAGCTGTACTGTAAAACGAGAAGTTTCTGAACAGACAATGATTATCTGTCAGTGGATAATATCCTGTTTTGAATCACTAATGCACCTTTGCAGGTCCAACAACGGCATATCAGAACATGCTTGAGCATGGGCTTAAATACTTTCATGCAATAAAAGCTTCATGAGAAAGCTGTATGTATTAGAAAGTTTCTGATGATGATTTTTTTCAGCGACATTTCTGCAGAGTTTAAGACCCAATCATTTTGTGGAACATTTTACCATTGTGTAAGATCTTACTAAGTATTTATGTGTGTAAGCCAGGCAGTGAATGTACCATTTTATTAAAAGAGTGGGTGTGATCTAGGCAGGTGTAGCTTGATCTTTTCCATACTGAACTTCACATTACTTCATACCTGACCTGTCTCAGGGGTTAGAGACATCTTGCTCATGGAGAAGAAAATGATAATGCTGCTTAGCTATGTGACGTATTTTTATAAAATTGAGTGCATTTGGGGTACGTGACCACAAAGCCTCATGTTTTGACAATTATGCAGCATATGTGAAGGCCCATTTCATTTACTGAAACCCACCATTACTGTAGAAAGCTTTCTTTATAACCATGGGTTACATCCTTTTCGAAAAGGTGCTGCATTGTTTCTGTTGTTTCATTAACTGTCACACTCTAATCGTTATTTTGTGGCTTCAATGCAAATCACAGCATTTTATCTCAGTAAGCAAAATTAGAGTAGCTTTATATTTGCACTTTATAAGTGAGAAGATGCCAAACCTCATGTGAAAAGTTTTTTTTGTTTTGTTTTTGATTTTTAGAGATCTTTTTGAGTTAAAGAAATGTCTCTATGTCTCCAGATATATAAGGTTTATAGATTTATTTTAATATGAACATGTTTGTTCCTCATTCACATCTGTGGGAGCGGAGGATACTCGCTTTTCCTAAAAGAGGGAAGTTGAGATCTCCAGCCTGTGTAATTTCTCTGGGCAGAGGATGCTGCACCTTTGTAGCCACAGCTTCAGATCTCTAATGCTTTCCTCCGTTTATGACATCTAGCTAATATAAATTCAAATGAAAGGACTGCCACTACTACAAGCAAGAGCTTTCCTGTTTGAGGTAAAGGGCCAGGCTCTGTTGCAGGGTCTGTTACAGACTTATCAAAGGACAAAACCTCTTCTGGCCTTTGGGCTCTTTCTGTATTTCAGTCAATATGAAGTTTCTCCTACATATACAGATACCATAGTGACAGCTGCATCAGTTTTTTAATTGCCAAATATTTCAAAAGTTCTTTGAAGGAGGAGGAGGAGAAGGAAGGAAGAAGGCTAAGTTTAAAATAGAGGAAAAGAAAAGCCCTCAAACTTTCTCAATGTATTGATATTCTTCAAGGTAACAAGGGTGCAATGGAGGAGAGGGATGGAAGAAAAGCCGTTACCATGCTTAGTTCCAGAGATTCTCCAATTATTGCTAGAAAAGCCGTCTAAAAAGCACTTGAAATTGGTGATGTATGCTGTTTACATGCTTTGGAAGGAAAAAAAAATCACAACAACAAAAAACAAAACAAAACAAAACAAAACGTCTTCTCCAAAGAGGGGAAAGGTTAGAAATTATTTGTGCTGCATTGATCAATTTACCCGAGTTGTCTTTCGATGGATTGTGTTAATGGAACTTCATTTTCTTTTATTCAGCTGCTGGCCAATTTCTTCTCAACTCTTAAAAAGATCAATGAACACATCTCAGTATCTTTGTACAAAATGAGCCTCTATTTTTTCCTTAAAGTTTAAGAGACTTCATTATTTTCATTTGCAATGGATTTTTCTGTCTCTTTTTCTTTCAGCCCCTGTTGTGAGTTCTGTGATGTCTATCCTTTCTTTCTTTTTCATGGATTTTGTCTAAACAACTCAGGTTTGCCTTTCTGCAGGGTACCTGGCAGGTAGGAAGTTATATTTTAGGTCAAGTAATGTACAAACATTTAAGATTAAGCACAGCTCCTTCTTCAATGCCGATGTGAACTGGAGGAACCATCACTAAAACGAGACTAAAATGAGAGTGTGTTGTTTGATGAAATTCAACCAGCAATGTCAGTGAATTGTACAGAGTCCCAGTGAAATCAATCAAGTACTACTCAACAGGAGAAAGGCTAACAAATTATGGCCACAGAGGCTTAATTTTAACCAGCAAGTAGGTTTTTTTTTTTTTTTTCTAGTTTTGATTGATCTTAACTAGATTTAATCCTATATTTTCATTCTTTTCTCAGGTCAAATTAGGAAATTATAACAATTCAAAAATAATTCAGCCAAAGACATCTGAAAATGTTAGAATTCAGTGTCTGGTCTTACAAAACTTTGTATACAGAATGAAACCAGTAACGTGAATGGAACAACTTATAGAGGTAAGATTGCTTCCAGGAACTCTCATAGTCCCAGGTCTGTTCTTCCTTTGAACTTCATGTATTGCTTCTTATTTCCCCAGACTTTTCACCCATATCAAGTTTCGTTTTTATTTTGGCATGTGATGGCAAACTCGAACATTTGGTTGCAAAAGGAAGAACTAAAAAATATCTTGTAAAGCTTGCTGATGAAGGTGAGACAGTAAGCAAAATTCAAGTGGCTTGTCATTGGTTGCACATTCATTTTGACTTTAATGCACACCATGCAAAATCTGGGCTATTTTTCAAAACCTTTTGGAGGCTACTATGAAATGCTAGTCAATATTATGGAAAGTAACCTTTCTACTTACAAATACGTATGCTTTTTTTCTAGTCTCAGTCTTTCAAGAGCTGTTTCCAGCCATAATGGTCATAGGTGATGATTCCTATGGCAAGCACTAAATTTATCCTAATCTAAAAACTGTGAATATTTACATATTTTTTTTTAATCCTAACTTGTAACTATTTGAGCCACCAAAGATACGTCCCAAATCCTTAAAGGCCATCTTTTTATCCAAGTTCAAATATGCTTTCTTATCATCTTTTACAAAAACAGCTTCTGTACATAAAACAGGGTTTGACACAGTATTTCTGCCATCCTGAAGAAAAGTTTCTCAGAATTCATTGAGACCACTTGGTGTTTTTGACAGTGGCACCCCATGAATAAATAAAATTTTTCTTCTACATATCTTTTACGTATCTCACAGCTACTATCAAAGGTTGTCTATTAATGAATGTAGTGTGCACCGTTAAATTTCTGAACTGTAATGCAAATATATTTCACAAATAAAAGCCAAGAACATCAAATTTATTTGGAATTAAACCAGTGTCATCTCCAAACTGCCAGTCCTTATGGTGGGTGTTTTGAATCCCTGAAAATATAACTCACGTAAATTTAGTAAGCACTAGTTCTCCCATCCCAAGAACATTTTCAGGTATGAAGGTGTGCGTAAAAACATACTCCATACACATACCTCCATGCACATTCATCTACACGTTCACAAACACACTGAGAAGAGTGTTTCTCTTCTCCCAGCTCCATAAAAATATATGCTTGTCAGAGAAGCAAAAAGTCCAAGAAGACATGGGGAAAACCTTTGAAACACCCATTCTCTACCTCTTATATGCAACATTACTACTTGAGTTAAATCTGACGTATTATTCTGGAGCGGAAACGGCTGGCCTTTAAATGCAATTTGCCTGGGATCTACTCTTTGTTTATTCATGTACAGCACACCCACTTAAATAGCAACTTAATGCTTTTGTACGTCAGCTTTTACTTTCTGTATACATTGAAATCTTAAACTGTGCAGAGAAATTCAATAATGTACTTAATCATAATTTTGCCACAAATCCAGTCTTTTTAATGAAATGTTGACAAATGAAAAAAAACGTAGTCTAAACATGCAAGACAATTCCAATAACCTTCCGGCTCTATCAACTAGAGGAATTTTTATTCTGCCAGAAGTTCCAACATTGAAAACTGTGTTTTTAGTTAACATTTGTAAAAGCAATCTCCCTTCCCCACCAATGCTTAAAAATTTCCTGGGAAATGAAGTTGTTAACTTGAAATTGTTACAAATTACCCTGAATGTTTTATTTCAAAAAAACTAAAACATTCCATTCTGATTTTTATTTAAAAAAAAAAAAGAGAAAGTGAGTTTGAAGTGACCACTTGGAATGTACTGTTCTGCTAAATTCTTTCTAAAATCTTTTCTAAATTTTCTGATAAAATGTTTATTGAAACTGAGATGCTCCCATAAGACATTGTGATTTAGGCAAAATGGCATTCTCTGAGTTAAAAAGCTTTCAGTGAATAAAAAATGATCCTATAGGATCATTGGAAATTACAGTAATCACCATTAGAAAAAATCAACATTTGTGGGTCTATCTGAAGATGCCCTGTGACTGTTTCTCATACAGTAGAAACAGGCCATGTTTACAGGGCTCAGAGTTTTGGCCTTTCCAGACTCATATCTGAAGACTGTTTATATCCATAACACCTAGATAATTAAGCAGCATGCACAGATTCAGTAAAGAAAAGGAGTAAATACAAAAACATGGTTTAAAAAAACAAAGACAAACCTCCCCTAGCAAAATCCCAGAATGCCTGAAGTATTGCAAAAGTGGAGTAAAGAAAAGAAAAGAAAAAAAACCTTTGGCAGTATTGCTACTTTCCATTTCCCCCATGCACAAGTCTAGTCCCATATGCAACTTCTGCCTCCCTTTGGCTGCTGTGTTGCTGTTAATAAGCATGTGCTGTACATTTGGCATACTTTCTAGCTTCCATTTGCCATTTATTCCTTTTACAACCTCCTTCGTTATGGGTCTAGTATAGCAAACTGCTGCTTTATGGGAATTTGCAGCCCACTTGACATATGGTACAGGATCACTGGCCAAAATGGCATAATAGTAGACAGTATTTTACAACCCAAGTTCATTATGTCTTGTTCCAGGACTTTCTTTGGTCTATGCCCAATAGGAGCCTAAACTCCTAATCATATGATAACAAGACTGGCTCCTCCACACATTTGTTGGACATCTCGGTGGCCTCCACTACTGCTCTTCTACTTCAACCAGCAACTAGAGCAATTTCTCTCCTCATAATGGCTGACTTACGAATTGATGTCTGTTCTGCACCCCAGCCACACACAGTGGCTGTGGTTTCTGAACTTGGGGAAATGGTAGCATTTAGTTCAGCGTGTGGGGTAAAGAGGTGCCCTGTTCCTTGAAAGGAACAGGTATAATTAGGCATCTGGAAATTACCAAGCATGCATAAAATATGTAAAATAAAATGAGATGTGATTTTTATTTGTGAGGAGGAAGAAACTTAGGTTAAGTATTCCAACTTGAGTCTATTTACAATGGAAAGACAGCAAGTTGAACTTTTCGACAACCCTTCTTATTTTCTTCCTTCTCAAATAGGAATGAATAATTTTTATTGCAATTGCACAGCTACACACTG